>SJYQ01002916.1:69588-81377 GCA_006410935.1 Redunca redunca | reverse complement strand
GACCAGAATTTTTTAAAAGGTGTGTTTATAGTTTAATAAACACAATTTAATAAATATTAGATTTTATACAATTAAATTTAATAAATATTAGTATTTACATTCCTTGGAAAGTGTCTGGGGTTTAGTTACTTATAAAATGTATCTGCCAAAAATTGAATTGTTTAATACTCCTTTGTCCTTCTGAGAGAATCTGGAAGAAGAAATTGAATTGTTTGCTTATATAGAAAAATATTTGGAAAAAGCTACATTAAATCACATGCATGTGGAAATTAATTGATGGTCCAGAAAAATAAATTTTAATGTACTTCAAATGTTTCCTTTCTCCAGATTGCTTCCTTGTAATTCTTTTATGTAAGGTGAAAGGAAGTATTTAAATAAGTTCTGTTGTAATTTAATTAAAATATTATTTGGCCTTTCATTTCATTTCAAAATAATATTTGAAAAATTAAGATAAACCAAAAATGCTTTGATATAGAATTCTATCCTCTCTGTCATGGACTTGATTTACCACAGTCTCATTTCTTTCTATGGTCCCTTTCATCGTTTCTCCTTAGGCAAGTTTGAACTAGTAGCTGTTTATATATCTTTGTCAGAGTCTCACTGACTTCTAAATATTTTCAAATGTCATTGCCTGAGAAAGACCCCGTATCACTTCCACTCCATGTGGCTAATTTTTTTCCAAACAACCATTCAGTGACAGCAAATGTTACATGTTAGTCCTTTTTTGCCCTCTCCTCACATTCTAATTGGAGAAGGCAGTGGCAGCCCACAACAGTACTCTTGCCTGGAAAATCCCATAGATGAAGCAGCCTAGTAGGCTGCAGTCCATGGAGTCACTAAGAGTCAGGCATGACTGAGCGACTTCACTTTCACTTTCATTCATTACAGAAGGAAATGGCAACTCACTCCAATGTTCTTGCCTGGAGAGTCCCAGGGGCAGCGGAGCCTGGTGGGCTGCCATCTATGGGGTCGCACGGAGTCGGACACAACTGAAGTGACTTAGCAGCAGTAGCAGCAGCACATTCTAATAGGAGTCTAAATAAACACAACTTATTAATTCTCATTTTAAATTTATACTGGAAAAAGTGGCCACATTTTCACTTACCTTTTTCAAAAAATGAAAACCATCCCTTTACGTATTACATCTTAGATTATCTAATCTCCATTTCACTATTGTCTGAATAGTAGCTTTAGAAGTTTTGTAAGAGGAAAGTTAGAAGGTTTGGTCATAATAATCTATAAGGTATTTTTTGTAAATACATATCAGTGTCAAATTATGTTTACCTAAATTATGTATTTTGTTAACTAACTTGGATAACTTTCATATCTTGTTAAGGATTTAAGGGAAAGAGCAAGAGAGTTCAGAAAAACATCTAAAGAGCCTCTTGATGAAAGTGAAAGAGGAGAATGAAAAATTTGGCTTAAAGCTGAACATTCAGAAAACTAAGATCATGGCATCCGATCCCATAACTTCATGGCAAATAGATGGGGAAACAGTGGAAACAGTGGCTGACTTTATTTTGGGGGGGCTCCAAAATCACTGCAGATGGTGATTGCAGCCATGAAATTAAAAGACGCTTCCTCCTTGGAAGGAAAGTAATGACCAACCTAGACAGCATATTCAAAAGCAGAGACATTACTTTGCCAGCAAAGGTCTATCTAGTCAACGCTATGGTTTTTCCAGTAGTCATGTATGGATGTGAGAGTTGGACTATAAAGAAAGCTGAGCACCGAAGAATTGATGCTTTTGAACTGTGGTGTTGGAGAACACTCTTGAGAGTCCCTTGGACTCCAAGGAGATCCACCCAGTCCATCCTAAAGGAGATCAGTCCTGGGTGTTCATTGGAAAGACTGATATTGAAGCTGAATCTCCAAAACTTTGGCCACCTGATGCGAAGAGCTCACTCATTGGAAAAGACTCTGATGCTAGGAAAGATTGAGGGCAGAAGAAGGGGACGACAGAGGATGAGATGGCTGGATGGCATCACTGACTCGATGGACATGGGTTTGAGTGAATTCCAGGAGATGGTGATGGACAGGGAGGCCTGGCGTATGTGGTTCATGGGGTCGCAATGAGTTGGACACAACTGGGCAACTGAACTGAACTGAAGGGAAAGAGAGAGTGTTCACTTTTAAGTGAATTTAATTTAAGGGAAAGAGTATTTATTAAGGAGAGGGAAAGGAAGAGAAAAGGAGGAGTAACCTGAGGGGAGAAGGGGAGGAGAAGAAACAGTTTTGTGTATTGTTAGTAAGGTTTGTGATGACTACTATCTCTTCCTGGAAAAAAATTAAATGATGAGTTATATCAGTTTTTATCATTAAAATATTATACAGCTATTTTATTGACCAAGTAAAGAAAATAAAATAAAATTCTCCTTAAATCAACATAAGACAAAAGCAGTGGACCTAGTGGAATCACATGAACTTCTTAGGAAACCCAAGTTAAACTTGTTAACGTAAACTTTGCAGACCCATTGAAATGGGTGGTAATCATGGTAAAAAATCCCAAGATGAGGTGTGATCATGTGAGTACAGCACTCCGAGCTGTGCTAGACACACAGTGAACACATTATAATAAATATACAAAGATAATTTTTACTCTAAGTGACACATTTAGTAACCAGAAGACCAGAGCCGGAGGCCCAGTCACGTTGTGCGTACATGCGTGCTAAGTCTGTTCAGTTGTGTCCAGCTCTTTTTTGGCAACACTATGGACTGTAGCCCGCCAGGCTCCCAGTCCATGAGATTCTCCATGTAAGAATACTGGAGTGATTTGCCATTTACTCCTCCAAGGGATCTTCTTGACCCAGGGAATGAACTGAGTTTCTTGTGTCTCTCGCACTGGCAGGCGGGGGAAGCCAGCCACATTAGTAGATCAGAATTAGTATATTTGCATTTGAGATATGAAATCCCAAACTTTGCTCATGTTTTCTATCTCTTAATTATAACAGGGTTGGATTCATGTAGGCTTCCCTACAGGGCAGATTCCTAGTATAGATTTTGGAACGAGAGAATTAGAAACAATAAATAAAAATATACTAAGTGGAATAGGATGGTATTTACTGAAAATGTTTTGAATTTTAAATGTAAACATTCTGAAACTGTATCAGTAAAATCCTCTCAATTTAAAGAAAACACAGTAGCCTATAGAAAACTTACTGTAATCATTTGATATTGGATTTAAGCAAAGCATGTCTCTAGCTTTCAGCCATGATTCTGACTTAGTGGTTCCTGTATTAAAAGAAAAGATGCCAAAAATGACGTTATTATGACCTGAAAATTAAACCTCTGAATGTTCAAATTGATAAGTAAAGCACCACCACAGTGAAATATATGCAGAAACATGAATTGTACAGTAATCAAATTTTATTGGGGGGGGGATATTAGTGTAGAAGCACATGACTCACAAAAATGTGTTTTGGTTTTGCTCTTTTTTTTTCTGCAGGAAAAAGTTCAGCACTTACAGAAGGCTTTTGCTTCACGGGTAGATAAATCCACACAAACTGAACTTCTAGGCTATGATGTAAGTAGCTATATAAAACCATTTTTATCTTTTTTATTGGTATTCAGACCTCCACAGCTTATTTACTTCTATTGCTGCTATGTCCATGCATTGATTTAATAGGATTTAGTGGTACACCATTTATCTTTTGCTCTTAAATAATCCCCAAATACCTTCTGGAACTGAAAAAGATAATTACAGGCACTGACTAGCATACCAATGTCTTATTAATTTCTTTAAACCAACATCTCTAATACAGTCTTCTGAATTAGTGAATTTGCAGACATGTGCAAGAGACGTATTAGAATACTAAGACAATTTATTTTTAAGAAAATACTGATTTATTTATTAACAGTTTAATAAAGTTATTATATTTGCAATCACCAAGGGCCAAGTACATCATTTTTACATTCTGGCACATAAAAGGGAGCACAACTTTGCAGAGAAATGTACAATAGTATTTTAGCTCTTGGGCTTTTGTGTGGGCTGCAGAAAGTAATTTAATTGAAAGTTAGCATTTTTTTTCTTCATGTGAAATATTTGTTGAACTGTCAAAATAGGATTGTAAAACATGTTTTAATACAAGATGACTTCCAGTAACACTAAATGATTTTAGAAAACTTTGATTCAAATATCTACTAAACAAAGCTATGAAATTTTCACTTTGCCTAAGTTCACAACTTTAAATTTTCTTTCTATGAAAACATAAATGACTTATCTTTTTTATGTTGAACCTAACATTTGTGAGAACACTCTGCTTTTTTAAGAAAATTATTAATATTATTTTTACCATTCTATTTGCAAGTAATAATAGAAGAGNCTTTGATATTTAAATGATAATGTTTCAGATATTTAAAAGTAAATGTTTTTAGTAAGTTCAAATATGCTTTAATGCACTAATTCAATACTTATCTGTTTAAGAGGAGTTATTGTTTAATTTTTTTCCTAGTACATATTATCTGTGCTTAGGTTTTTGGGATATAAAACCAGTATGTATTTTACAATTAATAATCCATATGTTTTTAAATCTGTGAGTCAGTTGTCCAATAAGAACAATAAATTCATAGTCCACATTAAATCTTATTTCAGCATAAATTCATTTAACACAGGAGCTGCAAATAAACTTAGAATTCACCTATTTCAGTGCCCTCAATTTTTAAACAAGTTGACTGAGTTCCAGAAAAGTGAAGTCACTTGTTCACTAATGCATGTTCTTTGTGGAAATCTGGTCTTTTAAAAAGTAGTGCTTATCCTTATAACAAGAAAAAAGGAAGTACTTATGCATTTGCACTCAGATATTTCATTTTACTCAATTTAAGAGACTGATGTTTAGCAGACTAAATTCTAAATTTCTGAATGACTGAATGTAAATGTAGAATGTAACCCTCTTAGATCTATAGCACTATTGGTGCCAGTGAGAAATGATCACTAAGACGTGAATGGTATCTGTGGGGAAATAGCTAAGTTGAAGCTAATAGATATTCCTTATGCATCTGAATGCCTGTCTATGCCCTTTTCTTGTATTTACAAAATGTCTTGTACCAATGGTATTTAATTCTCCAAACATGTAAATAAAAATTAAAGCCGTGATCATAGTTAATTCTTGATCATACCTAGCTTCTTCTCATATCTGATAATGAGAGCTTAATGTATGTTACTGGATAAAAGTAATATTAAAGAATAATTTCTTAGTAGTGGGTCCTTAAAGGACCACTCGTACAAGTTTCTGATGTGATTTGGGTAGTCATTAACATAGAATAATGTTCTAAAGATTTCATATTTTGTACTTCTTGGTGATATATTTTAGGACATAAGCATCAGAATCAGCAAATTACCAAAGATATGCAAGCAGAACCTTCTACCAGTAACTAGGTGTAACTGTCAAATAGGTTTTAAGACAATTAGTATTAAAAAAAAAAAAGGGATGGGAAATATTTTAAATAAAACAAGTAAAGCATTTACAATCTGCTGAGTCTTGTAACTATTTGGAATATTATTCATTAATTTAACTTTTTCATGACTGAAGTATCTTTTATATAATTCTCAATACCTGTTTATAATTTTTTATATTCTTGTATGCAATAAGAATACTTTGTTATCTTTGTTTTGCTCACATTTTCTCAGGAAATATAATTTATCTTTAATTTATCACAAGTGTGTATATATGTACCTACATACATGCTGGGGGAGGGCAGGGCAACTTACTCCAGTATTCTTGCCTCAAGAATCCTCATGGACAGAGGAACCTGGTGGGTTACAGTCCATAGGGTCTCAGAGTCGGACTCAATTAAGCACACAGTACCAACCTTTTAGGGACTTCCTTGGTGGCTCAGATGGTAAAGCGTCTTCCTGCAATGCGGGGGACTTGGGTTCAGTCCCTGGGTTCAGAAGATCCCCTGGAGAAGGAAATGGCAACCCACTCCAGTATTCTTGCCTGGAAAATTTCATGGACAGAGGAACCTTGTAGACTACAGTCCATGGGGTCGCAAAGAGTTAGACACGACTGAGCGACTTCCTCACTCACATACATGCTATTTAAAATTTGCAATAGTATTTGTGAGAAAAAAAAATTCTTGTAGAAATCTTGCATATTATGGATGATGTTTTCACCTCTTTCTTTTTAAAGCTGTCAATATTAACCACAAATTGTTCTTTACTGATCTTTATGGATCATGTTTCAGTGACATGAATGTCAGAATATAATCGGTCATGTCCTACTCTTTGCGATCCCATGGTCTATAGTCTACCAGGCTTCTCTGTCCATGGGATTTTCCAGGCAAGAGTAATGGCTGCTGCTGCTAAGTCGCTTCAGTCGTGTCCGACTCTGTGCGACCCCATAGACGGGGGCCCACTGTCTCTGGGATTCTCCAGGCAAGAACACTGGAGTGGGTTGCCATTTCCTTCTCCAGGGGATCTTCCTGACCCAGGGATCGAACCCAGGTCTCCTGCATTGCAGGCAGACGCTTTACCCTCTGAGCCACCAAGGAAGCCCTTTAAGAGACTACAGTATCTATTAATATAATTTCCTTGTGAAGATACCTGTTATTACACATTTTGCTTAAGATGGGAAATAGAATCCCCAGAAGATATTAATTATAATGAAAACTATTAAATGAAATTTCCAAAAATTCACTACAGTGATTAAGTTCAAAGGTTTGTATAATAAAGAACTTCTAGCCTGCCACAGATTTATCAAGAGTCTTAAAACTAATGTTAAAGTACAACATGCTCTGATTTCTAATGCAAGTGACAAGAATTATTTAAAAATAATTTCAGAGTGTCTCAGCAAAGGCCTATAAACACAGTAGTTCTTATGATGAGGGAGATTGTTAAATAAATGATGAATGTGTCTTAAATAATCAATGCCAATTTAACCTCTTTCACCCTCCTCTGTCTGCACAGGCTTAGTTTATTGAAAGATCAAAGAATAATTTCTTATGTGTCAGTTGTGTTATTAAAACAGGATGGAAGATGAATAGATGTAGTCAGGTAGCAATGTTGTTGATTACAGGATTATGTTAAGAGGTAGGCAAGATTCTTCTGATTACATCAGCTGTATAAATAGATACTTCAACAAAGCACATATGCTGCCTATAAAAATTTTATAGTTTGAACTACTACAAATAAAATTTTGGTTAAAGCAGTTGAAAATGAATGACCAAAATGCTACAGTGAAATTTTATTTTCTGACAGTGAGAAGATTCAGATCCTTTAATTAATTTGACATCATTAGGGACAATTTTTTAACTTCCTTGAGCTTCCCTTGTAGCTCAGTTGGTAAAGGATCTGCCTGCAGTGCAGGAGACCTGGGTTCGATCCCTGGGTTGGGAAGATCCCCTGGAGAAGGAAATGGCAACCCACTCCAGTATCCTTGCCTGGAAAATCTTACGGACAGAGGATCCTGGTGGGCTGCAGTCCATGGGGTCGCAAAGAGTTGGACACAACTGAGCGACTAACACTTTGTTGTTCTACAGAAGATTGTCATTTTCAAAGTGACTGATTAACTTTAGATGTAAATTTTCCTTTCAGGTACTTCCTAAACTTGGCTCAGAACAGTCACAGTGTCTTGAGATTGCTCTTTTAGGCAGAAACATTGAAGTTTTAAGATCTTCCACTCATTGGCATATGTTTTACACTTATATTTAAAACAAGTGTTTAGTAGAACTAGGAATATTTTGTTCATACTTTAAGAGTTTTAAAGTTACCAGGTATTTCATCAGATATTATTATTCATCACTGTTATTCTAAATATTATTAATAGTTTGTATGTGGCTATTTTAAAATCAGCTGAATTGTGGTTTCACACATATTATGTCTCAGTCATGCATGAGTGAAACATAAATCAGTATGGAAATATATGCTCATACCTCTGTGTGTTCTGCAAATATTTTAATACATTTCCAAGGGTGGGACTTGCTTTATAAACACAGCTTTCTACTTAACTAGTTGCATTATGAATACAGATTTTGAAAAACTCAATGCAATTACCTATGTATTTGCAATCTATGCTATTTTTCTCATGTTTAGTTTTGCAAACCCTCCTGGCACAGTTACTAGTGTTCAGGGAATTCTAACAAATAAGAAAATAGTTCATAATATAAGGAATAAGAGTAATTAGTTTTTACAGTAATTGTTTTATTAACTATTAGAGCAGGAGAGTATTTTGTGTTATGCTAATACATTATGTCAACTTATGTGTTAAGCCCGGGCTTCCCAGGTAGCTCAGAAGGTACCTGGTCTTCTGCCTGCAATGCAGGAGACCAGTGTTAAATCCCTGGGTCAGGAAGATCCCCTGGAGAAGGAAATGGCAACCCACTCCAGTATTCTTGCCTGGAAAGATCCTGTGGATGGAGGAGACTGGAGTGGGAGACGACTGAGTGACTAACACTTTCATGGGTTAAGTCCAATTCTAAGAACTGAATAACTATTGATTAGGCTGTCTCATCCGACTGCTAATAAAGTGTAGTTTCTTAAATCTGTTTTAGATCCATCTGTAGCTATCATCTTTCTTAAATTCAGTACTTATCCTGATCATGCCTCAGTGTGATCCAGTATTTAGTAAAGGAGTGCCTTCCCCCAATGTGCTTCATTCTTTAATATTTACTTAGCTCGGGTATTTATGTTGATTTTTAGAAACTGAAAAAAAAAAAAAAATCAGGTTTAAAACTGAATGATATATTCCAGGTTTTCTTTCTCTCTTTCTCTTTTAAGGTTTTTAAAATAGCATTTAATACTTAAAAGTTAACATATACATAACAGAAAGCCAAAAAACACAAGAAGCAAAAAACAGTCATTCATAATCACAAACAGTTTACTGTTTGATGTGTCCTTCTGGGTTTCATTTATGTATTTCTTTTGAACTCCAATTTTTGTATTACATTAAAGGCAACTTTCAGACAAGAACATTGATGAAAACACTGGAAACAACATCTGCCACAGTTGTTTGCTAATTGATGGAGGAATCACAGCTTATCTAGTGGTAACATTCTAAGGGCATCACTTCTGAAAATCCATGCATGTATTCATTCAACAAATATTGATAAGCCCTTCCTGGAAGCCAGGCCTTGTTCTGTGTACTTGAACTACATCTTTTAACCAAACAAATAATCCCTCAGGGAGTTTGCATTTCATTATTATATTTAAAACAAAAAAATTAAATATAATAAATAAGCAAAGTATATAGTATGTTAGAAGCTCCTAAGTGCAATGTAAAAGAGCAAAAACACTGGGAAAAGATAATTGTGAGTGTAGGGGTGTGGTCAGGGTTATGATCAGAAACTTTATATAAAGTAATCTGGACAGATCTGAGGGTGACATGTGCCTTGTAAGACTTGAAGGAGATGAGGTGAAAATCACAATTAGCCAGAAATCCTTTTGTGATGTGCTTCTTGAAACCTGTTGAAGACCCTCAGTCAGAACAAATTGATGTATCTTGGCTCCATGGATAAGAATAATTGGTTTCATTTAGGGGCCCTCTATTATAAAAATAGGCATTAAACACTAGACTCAGACCCAGTATACCAAGCAACTCACACTAGGGGAACCCAGACTACCCGAAGGATCAGCCTGCTCAGCCTCTTAGGATCATATTCACTTATCATAGGCACTGAGAAGAAAGCTGGGTAAAATCAAGTTCGATAAGTAAACTACATTTGCTTTTCTTTCTTTTTTTTTTTTTTTGCTTGCATTGTCTCCACCCTCTTCTCTCTCTGTGTACCATTATTCTTCAGCCTAGGCAGTGCTAACTCTATAAACTTTAAATGTATAATTAGATTTCATTGTATATCTACACATCCCATTTATTAGAGCTATGCTATTAAAAGTGAATAAAGCACTCAGTAATTACTTGGTGAAAAATGAATATATTAACTAAAAGACTCTAATGTTATTTTTATAATCCTAAAACATCTGTAACAAATCAGTATGCATTATTTTACTTTATTCACAAGAATCATACAGAAGTACATATTGCTACCCTACATTTTTACTCTGTTATATTGAACTAATATTTTGCAGTGACTACTTTGCACCTTTTAGAAGACATATTACTATTAAATGCCAATCAGCATAGACAACCAGGTGAGGTGAAAATAACCTTTAAAACATGGATGACAACATGCAGTTGTCCTTAACATACTGCATTGAATGGTTCTTTTAAAAATCCTGGATCTTTATCTAGGAACTAGATCATTCCTGGAATGTCTCCAGGTCTTTAATTCTTACTACATAGAAATTGTTGTTAGTTAGAATTGGTGTTAGTTTACTGATAGTTCTTTTGTTAAGTGAATCTTTGGTTGAAATGCTGATGGGGAAAATAGCAAAGGCTAAGTTTTAACCAAGAAAACTCATATAATTGTAGAAATATTAAAGCAAAGCAAAAGAGCACACTCACAAATATTTTATATAGCTCAAATTATGTGGGGGAGGAAAAATTACTTTCCCTCTACCCTTCTTGGCCAAGGACCCCACTCTATAATAATAAGAGACAGAATAGCTGTAGAAAACAAACAAGTTTAGTAATATGTATACTGCCTGTATAAATGGAAGATACCCAGGAAAGCAGTAATTCCATGAAATGGCCTAAACCACCACGTTAAAAACCATTTCTAGCTGAAGACAAGAGGATGGGAGTAGGGAAAGTAGTTATGGGAAGTTTCCAGGAAAAAATACAGTAAACAAAGGATATGATTGTTAGGCAGATTTAAGTTGGTTCCTTCTTCATAAATAGAATTTTCTAGAGATTTGGTCATCTTCCTCCTCCTGGTACAGAGAAGGAGATACCCTTACAAACAGAGGTTCATCTTAAAAATGAGAATTCTTCTTACAAAAGGTAACTTCTTAGTTTTTTAGAGCTTCTCCTGCTGTTTCTTAAAAATAACAAGCTCAAAATAAACCATTTGTCAAAGAAGCATGTTTGGGTGTAGTATATTTTGCTCTCCTTCAACTAGTAATAGTGAGGATCATACTTGCTTAAAATTATGTTGGTTCTGTGATAGTACTGATAAGAGAAAAGAAATGTAGATATTTGTTGAAAAGAAAATTTTCCCAACCCACTTCTATTTTCATCTGAGATTTCCATCTCTATAGGAAATCTAATTTCAAAATTTCAGATAGTTCCTTAGAAAATTCTAGAAGTCATTTTAGTATTTTCCAGTATGCTAAATGTCATTGCATAAAAGAGAGTCCCTTCTGAAGGAAGAAAACAAAATGTATATACTAAAGACATCTCTCAGTGTCTATTTATCATGATTACGGAATTGTTGCTAATCAGAATTTATATTAACTTCTAAGAGTTTACTCAAGTACTTGTTCAGTATAAATCTTTGAGTGTTTATATTTACTGATTTCTAGAGAAAGGAATGGTTTCCTTTAATGTGGTCTCCAAGTAAGAAAATCTATAAAATGAAATTTATTCTTTATATACGTATATACGTATATCCTTGCAATATAAGTATAAAAATATTATACAGATAAATATATAAAGTGTTAGTCACTCAGTGGTGTCTGACTCTGTGACCTATGGACTGTGAACTGTTCTCAGGCAAGAACACTGGAGTGGGTAGCCATTACCTTCCCAACCCAGGAATTGATTCCCATTTCCCAACCCAGTGCCTTCATTGCAGGCAGATTATCTACCATCGAAGCCACCAGAGAAGCCCATCAGTAAAGCTGTATATATACCTAAACACATACATACACACAAATACTTAAATGACATAACTTTAAAAAAGAACCTACATTTATTTACTATTTTTATTATATGGCATAGGATTAGATGCAAATTTTA
>SJYQ01002916.1:34710-46110 GCA_006410935.1 Redunca redunca | reverse complement strand
GGCAGAAAGTGAAGAGGAACTAAAAAGCCTCCTGATGAAAGTGAAAGAGGAGAGTGAAAAAGTTGGTTTAAAGCTCAACATTCAGAAAACGAAGATCATGGCATCTGGTCCCATCACTTCATGGGAAATCGATGGGGAAACAGTGGAAACCACGTCAGACTTTATTTTTTGGGGCTCCAAAATCACTGCAGATGGTGATTGCAGCCACGAAATTAAAAGACACTTACTCCTTGGAAGGAAAGTTATGACCAACCTAGCTAGCATATTGAAAAGCAGAGACATTACTTTGCCAACAAAGGTCCATCTAGTCAAGGCTATGTTGTTTCCAGTGGTGATGTGAGAGTTGCCTGGTTAAGAAAGCTGAGCGCCGAAGAATTGATGCTTTTAAATTGTGGTGTTGGAGAAGACTCTTAAAGGTGCCTTGGACTGCCAGGAGATCCAACCATTCCATCCTAAAGGAGATCAGTCCTGGGTATTCATTGGAAGTACTGATGTTAAGCTGAAACTCCAATACTTAGGCCACCTCATGCGAAGAGCTGACTCATTAGAAAGACCCTGATGATGGGAGAGATTAGGGGCAGGAGGAAAAGGGAATGACAGAGGATGAGATGGCTGGATGGCATCACCAACTCGATAGACATGAGTTTGGGTAACTCTTGGAGTTGGTGATGGGCAGGGATGCCTGGCATGCTCTGATTCATGGAGTCTCAAAGAGTCAGACACAACTGAGCGACTGAACTGATCTGAACTGAGTATTTTATTAGACACTAGTATATTACTGTATCAAGCTGTTTATGTATAGATTTTGTGATTTCTATTTTCCTTTTATACTCTTGGATACTGGTTTTTTCCTATAATGAGCACATGTTTTATGAGGGGGGAGTGGGTGAGATTGACTTTGTAAATATTTGAAGGAGACCAAATTTATAACATATGAAGTAATATTCAGGAGGCTCCTGCTCAAAACCCTCCAATGACTTCTAGCCTCACTGTTGGTGAGATTTAAAGTCCTTACACACTTAACACCCACCCCATTCATTCTCTAACCTTTTCAGTGCCCATCAGCACCTGTAGGACCTTGCTGTTATAACACTGGCTGTGTTTCTTCTTTGTGTGCCTGTCTCCAGCCTCAGGAAGTTTGCTCTCCTGATTCCTCTACCTGGTGTTATGTTCTGCCAGATAGCATCATGCTCAGTTGTAGTAGTAGTTCAGTCGCTCAGTCGTGTCCGACTCTGCAATCCCATGGACTCCAGCATGCCAGGCTTCCCTGTCCACCACCAACACCAGGAACTTGCTGAAACTCAAGCGCATTGAGTCAGTGATTCCATCCAACCAACTTATCCTCTGTTGTCCCCTTCTCCTCCTGCCTTCAATCTTTTCCAGCATCAGGGTCTTTTCCAGTGAGTCAGTTCTTCACAATAGGTGGCCAAAGTATTGGAACTTCAGGTCAGTATCAGTCCTTCCAAAGAATATTCAGGGTGTATTTCCTTTAGGATTAACTGGTTTGATCTCCTTGCAGTCCAAGGGACTCTCAGTTCACCACAGTTCAAAAGCATCATTTCTTCGGCATTCAGCTTTCTTTATGGTCCAGTGCTCACATCCATACATGATTACTGGAAAAACCATAGCTTTGACAAGAAGGACCTTTGTTGGCAAAATAATGTCTTTGCTTTTTAATATGCTGTCTAGGTTGGTCATAGCTTTTCTTCCAAGGAGCAAAAGCGTCTTTTAATTTCCTGGCTGTAGTCACCATCTGCAGTGATGTTGGAGCCCAAGAAAATAAAGTATCTCGCTCTTTCCATCATTCCCTATCTATTTGCTATGAAATCACGCTCAGTGCCTAAATGCTCAGTGCTCTTAAATGTCTTTCCTGGCCTAAACAGGATTGTAAATATCCAGCTTGCATTCCCCGTTTCCCTTTCTTGCTTAATTTTTCTACCAGCACTTATCACCATCTAATATGTTCATATTTTATGTCTGAATTCCCTTCTGCCCATTTGAATACAAACTCAAGGAAGGCAAGGATTTTAGTCTTCCCCCGCCCCTGCCCATTACCTTACCTCTGCACTTACGAGTAGCTGGTCATAAGCAGACACTCAGTATCCTCTAAATGAAGTATGCCAGGTTCTTGCAAAGCACAAGGCAGATGTCACTTTTCAGGAATGCCATGCTTCTGTTGATTTTAATCCCTGATACAAGATCTGTAAAATCACTTCTAAGAGATTGTAACAGGCAAACATTAGCTCACAGAAAAACTGTTGACTGAAGTAAAGTAAACCAACAAGCATAGACATTCTGTTTCAGGTCACATTAAATCAAAGTCCCAGCAGTAAACACTCCCTCAAAGTGCTTCTCAAACTTTTCATATTGTATCACCTATAGAGATTGATGATATTTGAATAGCATATTGGGTTGAATGGACCAAGTTTGCTTGTGTCCAGAAGCTATTTCCTCAAGATATTCCTTTGTGACAGGTATCTCATCACCCTTGTAATAAACTCTGAGATAGTTAATCTGGTTTATAACCCTTAGGTGATCTCATTCCTGCTTTTTTTTTTCCCTTTTAATTTTGTTACTCAAGTATAGCTGACTTACAGTAATGTGGTAATTTCAGCTCTATAGCAAAGTGATTTGGTTAAATATATATATATTGTTGTCTGTCACCAAGCCCTGTCCTACTTTTTGTGACCCTATGGACTTCAGCATACCAGGTTCCTTTGTCCTCCACTATCTCTCAGAATTTGCTCAAATTCATTTCCATTGAGTCAGTGATGCTATCTAACTGTCTCATTGTCTGCTGCCCCCTTATCCTTGCACCTTCAGTCTTCCCCAGAATCAGGGTCTTTGCAGCAAATTGGCTCTTCATATCAGGCAGCCAAAATTTTGGAGCTTCAGCAACCATCCTTCCAATGATTATTCAGGGTTGGTTTCCTTTAGGATTGACTGGTTTGATCTCCTTGCAGTTTACGGGACTCTTAATATGTCTTCTCCAGCACCACAATTTGAAAGCATCGATTCTTCGGTGCTCAGCCTTCTTTCTGGATCAACTCTCAGGTCTGTATATGACTACTGTAAAAACCATAGCTTTGGCTATATGGACCTTTGTCGGCCATGTGATGTCTCTGCTTTGTAATACACTGTCTGCGTTTGTCATATCTTTCCTTCCAAGGACCAAGTGTATTAATTTCATGGCTGCAGTCACCACCTGCAGTGATTTTGGAGCCCAAGAAAATAAAATCTGTTACTGCTTCCACTTTTTCCCCTTCTATTTGCCATGAAATGATAGGACCAGATGACATGATCTTTGTTTTTTTAAGTTGAGTTTTAAACCAACATTTTCACTCACCTCTTTCACCTTCATCAAGAGGCTCTTTAGTTCCTCTTCATTTTCTACAATTAGAGTGGTATCATCTGCATATCTGATGTGTTGATATTTCTCCTGGCAATCTTGACATATACATATATATGTATTCTTTTTTATATTCCTTTCCATTATGACTTATCATAGGATATTGAATATGGTTCTCTGTGCTATACAGCAGGACCATGTTGTTTATCCATTTTATGTATATGTATACATGTACCACATCTTTATCCATTCATCTGTATATAGACATTTAGGTTGCTTCTGTATCTTGGCTATTGTGAATAGTGCTAATATGAACATAGGGATACATGTAACTTTTTGAATTAGAACTTTGTCTGGATAATGCTCAGGGGTGGGATTGCTGGATTTTACAATAATTCAGAAGTAAACCCACACACCTATGGTCAAATAGTCTTTAACAAAGGAAGCAAGAATATTAAACAGGAGAAAGTTTCTTTAGCAGGTGATGTTAGGAAATTGGACAGCTGCAAGTGAAGCAATAAAGTTAGAACACACCCTTTCATATACACAAAAATAAAACTCAAAATGGCTTAAAGACTTAAACATAAGACATGACATCATAAAATTGCTAGGAGAAATCATAGGCAAAACATTCTCTGATATAAAGTGTACAATTGTTTTCTTGGGTTGGTCTCCCAACGTAATAGAAATAAAATAAAAATAAACAATTAGGACCTAATCAAACTTAGAAGGTTCTACACAGCAAACAAAACCATAAACAAAAAGAAAAGATAGTCTACAGAGTGGGAGAAATTATTTGCAAATGACACAATTGACAAGGGGCTTAATTTTGAAAATATACAAACAAACCACACAACTGAACAACAACAAAAATACAGCCTAATCGAATAATGGGCTGAAGACCTAAATAGACATTTCTCCAAAGAAGGAATACAGATGGTCAACAGATTCATGGAAAGATACTCAACGTTTCTAATTATTGGGGAAATGCAAATCAAAACCACATTATGTTACCACCTCACACTGGTCTGAATGGTCATCATTAAAAACTCTACAAATAACCAGTGTTGGAAAGGATGTGGAGAAGGGGCACCCTCCTGCACTGTGGTATGAATGTAAGCTGGTACAGCCACTCTCTGATTCCTGGTTTTAAATTGACAGTGTCTCGTGGTGAAAAACCTTTTTGTTTCTTCAGATATTGAAGTAACACTCAGCCTAACAGATCATTACATATTGACACAGAAAATGGTCAAAACTAGGACATCTGTCTTGGCTCCTGAAAATAATAAATTAAATTTGCACCTGCAGGGAGCTTTAAAAAGTCACATTCACCCAGTTGGGAAAAATAGAGAATAGTGTCTTACAGTTTGAAGAGGCATCTTGAGTTACTTGAAAAAGCTTCTAAATTAGTTAGGGGACCTACAAATTCTAGTAGCTAATTAAGAGCACCTGTTGGATACTTGTGGAATCCTTCAAGGCTATATTTGAAAATCTGTCAAGTTTTATTTAATGTTTAAGACCCATGAATTTTCTCTGTATTAGAAATAATCCTTATTTTATGATCACTTACAATTCAAATGTAAAGTACATACATAGGCAAAGCAACTGCCCATTAAAGTAACTGCTAATCTCTGCCACACAAGCTTGCTTTGATAAGATTTATAAGTAACCAGTCCTCCGCTGGTTTCCTTATCTTCTTTCTAAATTCTGTAGGGAGCTGGGGGAAGAAAAAGAGTAACACAGCTCAGCTCTTGTCCTTCAAAATGCTGTGGCTGTCTTTTGGTTATATTCCATGTAGTTTTCCTCCCTTCCCCTTCGGTAAGGTCTGCCCAGGATCAATAACTGGCATGTCTACTTGAATGTGTAGTAAACCTTTGTTTTCTTTGCACTAGAGCTCTGGGGCAGGAAGTGTAATTGCAATATGTCGCTGTAGTTCAGCCACTTGGCTGGGTCCTACTTGCCAACCTAAAAGGCAAGCCTCCATCCTTCTTCCGTCCCTGTTTATATTTAGATTATTAAAGTGTAAGCCTCAAAAAGTTAAAAATATATTGTCATTCAATGATAAAATGAGTGCCTAGCAAATATTTTATTCAATACAATAATAAGGTTATCAATGAGATGTTAAAACTGTTGCAAATTGAAGAATGTTAGAATAAGATTGTTAGGGTTATCTATCCGTCGGGCAGAAATTATTTGCATCTCTCCTATAAACTCTGTATGATAACATATGCTTCTACAGAATTATAAAACAGCCTCATCAATAGGGAAGTAGGTGCACCATGCATAGCACTACCCGGAAGGAACAACCAATAACCTCTTCACCTATTTCCAACATCTATATCGTATTTTCTGAGGTCATGTCATCCTCAAACAGCTCCCTGAAATTATTTTAGAAGAATATATAGACTGTTAGATTTTTAGCTTCTTGTTTGGAATTAACATTTGAAAACTTCTTTGTTGTTATTGCTATTTCTCAATACTATTCCTTGAGTTAGTCCTTAACACCTTGCTCTCCTAGGTGCTAGTCCTGACAATAACAAATATAAACTTCAGAACCAAATGGCCAGCCCTGATGGCCTTAACCAAATACAGTGTGCTTTCAGAGTGATTCTGAGAAATACAGTGCACAATCTGCCCTTGAACATTTCATTGGTGTTTTTGTTAGGCATTTTACTCATCTTCTTGCCATAATAATGATGCATTACAAACTTCCCCAAAACCCAGTGGCAACAGACACTCATTTCTTTGCTTATGGGCTTGTGGTTTGCCTCTGGTTGTGCTGGGTTCTACCGTGATTTACTGGGTTTAATTCCAGGCTGAGGTTCCTCTGCTTCCTCATTTTTCTTGAACTGGGGGCCCTTCAGGGCATGGAGTGCTAGACCACCGAAGGGCAGAACTGTATCAAACTGCATGATTATTGCATCATGTTTCATAGGATCCCCTTAACCAGTGAGAGTTTCTGATTAAAGTCAACATCCATAGAATAGGAAGTACACTTTATCCAAGGTGGGAGGAGGAGAAAAGTTAATGCTAGATTCACAAAAATCCAAACTATTCATTTCCATTCAGTCACTCAGTCGTGTTCGACTCTTTGTGACCCCATGCATGCCAGGCCTCCCTGTCCATCACCAACTCCCGAAGTTTATTCATGCTCATGTCCATTGAGTCAGTGATGCCCTCCAACCATCTCATCCTCTGTTGTCTCCTTCTCTTCCTGCCTTCAATCTTTTCCAGCATCAGGGTCTTTTCAAAAGAGTCAACTCTTCCCATCAGGTGGCCAAAGAATTGAAGCTTCAGCTTCAGCATCAGTCCTTCCAAAGAATATTCAGGACTGTTTACCTTTAGGATGGACTGGTTGGATCTCCTTGTAGTCCAAGGGACTCTCAACAGTCTCCAACACCACAATTCAAAAGCATCAGTTCTTTCGCACTCAGCTTTCTTTACAGTCCAGCTCTAACATCCATACATGACCACTGGAAAAGCCATAACCTTGACTACACGGACCTTTGTTGGCAAAGTAATGTCTCTGCTTCTTAATATGCTGTCTAGGTTGGTCATTAACTTTCCTTCCAAGGAGTAAGCGTCTTTTAATTTCATGGCTGTAGTCACCATCTGCAGTGATTTTGGAGCCCAAGAAAATAAAGTCTGCCACTGTTTCCTCAACTATTTGCTTGTGCTTTAGGTGTCATATAAAAAAATAATTTTTAAACCCATATCAAAGACCTTTTTTCCTGTTTTCTTCCAGGAGTCTTTTAATTTCATGGATGCAGTCACCATCTCAGTGATTTTGGAGCCCCCCAACATAAAGTCTGTCCTGTTTCCACTGTTTCCCCATCTGTATGCCATGAAGTGATGGGACCAGATACCATGATCTTAGTGTTCTGACAGTTGAGTTTTAAGCCAACTTTTTCACTCTCCTCTTTCATTTTCATCGAGAGGCTCTTGAGTTCTTCTTCGCTTTACAGATATGTATTTATAAGATATATATTCCTAATATACCGATTCCTAGGTAATATATCTTAAATTTGCATTCCCTGGGGTCAAAATTTTATAAACAGAATCTTTTAAGATTCTAGATGGATATACATAAGTTAATAGTAATATTTCTATTTCTTGAACACATCCTCCATGCTAAGTGCCTGGTACTTGGTCAGATGTTTTCTCTGATGCTAAAAACAAGCTACCAACTAAATTATTATAGATAAACAAACTGAGATTCACAGAAGGTAAATTACCCAAAGTTCACACCATTAGCAAGAGGCAGACCTGAATTTTTTAAATTTATAACTTACTTCTGTCAGGCATTGTACTAAAGGCTTAGAGGTCTTGCACCATTTAATTCTAAAAATAACAGTAGTAGAGGCCCCTACTTTTTTATGGGAAAGCTAGACTTAGTAGGATTACTAACATGCCAAAGACAAATTAGGCACTGTGACCAGGAACTTCAGTATATAATCCATGATCAGATTGAAGGACAGATCTCAAATTGTTAATGAAGTTCATCTTCTGGGGCTTTTCTTTGTTCTTCTCTGATAGCAATCTACCTTGTCTACTTCAATCAATCTGTGTCTTGACCTTAAATCAGGGTACCTCTCTTGTTGCCTGTGACCTCTGATCTTTTCACCTTAATTTTGCCTTTTGATGCAGACTCTTTGTACTCTGATCTCCCTTCCATTTTGCTGTCTGCTTCAGACTAATAAGCCAGTTCAGACTATTGATCATACCTTTTGCTTCAGCATTAGATTTGCCTGTGCTTTTCTCTAAATTGTGTTCCAGCATGACAGCTCAACAAAAATGCCTCAATCCTATCACTTGAAGATAAGGAAATAGCTTTTCTTTGTAATAACTGGACACTTAATGCTGTGAGTAAGAATGGAAAGATACCTGAAATTGTATTTCATAGGGTATGTCTATTCATATTGTTTTCATTAATCATTCAGGTTTTTTTTAAAGATTTCATTTAATGCTTTTATATGGAAAACACTGAGAAGCACAGTTCAAGAATATATAGAGTTGAAAATTGCACTTTACTCAGAAATATATACCCCCATTAAGATAATGATACTAGAGAAACTACATAGCAAAGTAAAAAGCCTGTTTCTAGCCTTTAGATTTATCCTTTCCCCACAGTAGACACCTTTGATCCCTCATTCTGATTGATGTCAACTTTTATCTGTTGCCCCTGTTTCTGTTCCACCCAGGCTGCATCACTGGGTTCAGTCTTACCTTCCACCTGGGAGTTCAGTTGCACCTCAGCCAATCTAGACTGAAGTGAGAAACAGATTTGTCTGATCTGCACCCTCACTGCTGACCAGTGGACTTTCATTTTGATTGTGTCAAGGCTTTACCTGTCTGCTCACTTAATCACCATGCAACCTGCATTTCAAATTACATCTTCCACTAATAGCACTGCTTGCATTGCCAGCCCCTCTAGCTCTAAAATTATGTACAGTGTCTGTGCTATCCCTGAAAACAGAGCCACTGTTGACTTTGGACTCTATGTCTTCTTTATAGGCCATGGTGCATTGACGAACTGAGTTTTCCTAATAATGCCTCTAGGCTCTGTGGTGGTGGTTTAGTCATTAAATTGTGTCTGACTCTTGTGACCCCATGGACTGTAACCCACCAGCCTCCTCTGTCCATGGGATTTCCCAGGCAAGAATGTTGGAGTGAGTTGCCATTTCCTTCTCCAGGAGATATTCCCAACCCAGGAATCAAATCTGGGTCTCCTGTATTGCAGGTGCATTCTTTACCAACTGAGCTATGAGAGAAGCCCCACTTCCAGGCTCTACTTTCTTCCATTCTTTTTGTTATTCCTCAGCCTCCCAGGTTCAAATTGTTTACCTGTCACCATTTCTTCCCTAGTCAGAGTTTACCTTCCTAATAACAGCATTCTGATACTCCTCATCTGTTGAGTATTGATCAAACACTCCTGCTTAATTACATTATAAACCTAGTTTGCCCCATTTCTCGTACTCATATATACATATTTAAACATATGTATCTCTAGATAGCAACTATGGACCAATACAACAACCAAAAAAGATTAACCATTATGCCATCTGATCCACCTCTCAGCTTTTTATCTACATATGGGAGATGGAGCTCCGTGTCTGTATTTATATTATCTGTGTTAGTAAGTATATACGTATGAAACTTAAAGAAAATAGAACCATTTCAGTAAGCAAAAAACCCTGGTTCAAGTGAATATTGAGTATTAGTAGGCTTTATGCTTTAAGTAGTGCCAATTTAAGAATGTTAATACATCACTGACAGATTATACAAATTAGACTTCAGAACAACATTTTTTAAATTGTCCATTTGAACTGTGGGCTAAAGTGTTGACATCCATAAATATAAAAATCATACATATATTTGTTAAATTACCTATCAGCATAGTAGAAAAGCATTGTAACTACAAAAGATTAGAATACACATAATTGGCTTTAGTATCAATATGATTTAGAATGATCTTAAACAATTCACTTGACTGACCTGAAAGTTGAAAACTGATTCCTGAAATTAATTTGGATAGACCCTTTTCTCTGTTAGCCTGATGGCACTAACAGGAAAAATAAGACCAGAAGAGTCAGTACTCACAATAATTAGATAATCTCATTTCAGGAAAAACCACTGTTTAAAGTCCTTGTTCCTTGTGCAGATTTTCAGTGCTAATGAGAATTCTCATTCTTTTCTCACAACTTATGAGAAAAGTTTTGTCCCGTTTTGAGAAGAAGCTGGAATTTAGAGTGGTTCAATAATTTGTCCATGGCTGCTAAGTAGTGGAACCAGGAATAAGCCTCAAGTGGTGTTAATCACTGAGTGCTCTGCAATATTCACATTCCCTCAAACTCTCACTTATATTGCAGTGCTAAAAACAAAAGTCCTTTTCCAAGATAAAAGATTAAAAAAAAATAGTAAGGTAAATATGAGCATCAGAAATGGAGCAGGCAAAATTATTGATTTTTCCTTTGTTATAAAGCTGAAATGACGACATTTGCCAAATCATAGGCAAAACTATGAATAAGAACTTATTATTACTTCTGTATTTAATGTACTATTTAAACAAATGGGAGAATATTATTTTGACTGCATTGACTTAATTTTTAAATAGGAGTATCATACTCAAAATTCAGTTTGACAGTAAATTAAAGGAATCATAGTGTCAGTGAGTCTGTGTGAGTCCTTGTGTCATTGTCGGGACACTTTTTATGCAAGGGCAAAAAATCTTTGTATCTGGGGAAAAAACAAAACATTTTTTTTAATTAAAAAGGAAAATAAAAGATTGAGGTCTTCCTAGTGTTACTTAAATTAAGATCAAGGTAAGAAACATTGTAAAAAGAATTACAAAAGCGCTGTTTTTTCCTAAAAACAGTGATTTCTATTAAAATGTCAGAACTGGGGGAAAAAAAGGAATAGTTGAAGTTCTAAATATTTATATGCTTGCTTACCTCATTTCCAAGAATGTATCTCAGTGGGCCACGTTGCTAACATATTTAACTGAATATAACCACATTATGGCTTCCCAGGTGGCACTGATTGTAAAGAACTCACCTGCCAAATGCAGGAGGCATAAGAGACAAAGATTTGATCCCTGGGTGGGGAAGATCCCCTGGAGGAGGGCATGGCGACCTATTCCAGTATTCTTATCTGGAGAATTACACGGACAGAGGCTTCTGGTGAGCTACAGTCCATAGGGTCGCAAAGAGTAAGCCAAGACTGAAGTGGCTTCACGTTCGCATGTGAATGTGCACACACAAACACAAACAACCATGTTACATCAGGGATAAATATAGGGCTTGTTAACAGGCACTTGAAATATGTAATGTTTAAGCAAACAATATATTGGAATGTGCATATAGATGATATAATATTAAGTACAGTAACAGTAAAAGACAAGATATCTTGGGGTCATATTGTTCAATTTCTAGGTAGTATTACAGGCATAAAAGGACTGTTTTTCTACACTGACTGTAGCCAGAGTGTGCATATTTTTAATATTAGGCTATTTTAAAATTTATTTATTCATTTTTGGATAATGAAAAATTCTA
>SJYQ01002916.1:15089-25514 GCA_006410935.1 Redunca redunca | reverse complement strand
AGTACAGCACAGTTCCAGTTATACATATATATGCATTTTTCACATTCTTTTTCATTATGGTTTATCACAAGGTATTGAATATGGTTTATCACAAGGTATTGAATATAGTTTCCTGTGCTATACAGTAGATTTTATTTATCCAATCTGTATGTAATAGTTTGCATCCATGATTACATTAAACTTTGAACAGAATCACAAATGGATTGTAGAAGGGAAAAAAACAGCTAGTTTTAATTAACATAAAATAAACATTACTTTTTCTATATTTCTAAGTTATACTTTCCAGTGTGAAGTAACTAATCATAAATTGCTTTCTTATTTATATATTTGTGTGTATTTAAACAGTTGGTGTGTATATATGTGTGTATATATAAATATTTTGTTTCCATTTTTTAAAGCAAAACTAGTTGTCTACCTGTACATTCATCAAAATTATGCAATTTATTCATTCATTTAAGCTTTATTAGGAGTTTATCATGTACTGAGCTTCCTAAGTGCTGGGATGAGTAGAACAGATAAGGTCTCATTCTTATGGAGATTATATACTAAGATATTTTATATTTTAAATGAAATATGTTTATCACTGACTAGAAGTTAAGAAAAATGGCTCCAGTTTGTATATATGGTATGTGGCATATTCTGCTTGCTCATTTATTTGTTAGCTCTGCAGATGTTTATTGATTATCTAATGTGAACTAAGTACTTGTGATTGTTTTTAAGGCTATCCACAAAGACACTTGATATTATACTTTTGCGCTCTGCCATGTGACTTACTTTGGGAAATGAAATGTAAATGGGAGTCATAACTTCTGTTACTTATGAGTAGATTTGAAGGTCAGAGTGAGTAGATTTAAAGGATAGTGTGGCAAATGGGTCCTCCATTTAACCTGTGTGATTGAGTGACTATGATGGACAGAGCTCCATTCCAGATTCACATTGCCTTGCAGACTGAGGTAAAAGATACTTTCACTGTGTTAAGTCATGAAATGTTAGAGTTAGTTGTGTTAATTAGGTATATCTTAACATTTTCTGACTGATACTGTACCATTTCTGGATGCTGAAAATGTAATGATAAGAAAAGCAGACAAGTACCTGCCTATATAGAGTTTATAAGTTAAGCGATAAAATTAATAATGATAAATTAAAACAATATTTTTACCTATTCCAAGCTCATACCACTCACAACACAACAGATCAGTAAATTAAAGGATGAGTTTTTGGGATAAGAAACAACAACTTTATTCAGAAAGCAGAGACCAAAAACACGGTGGACTAGTGTCCCTCAGAGACATCTTATGAAGTTAGAATTCAGGCTTTGTTTTATACTAAAAGGGGCGAGGGTGTGGTTGGTTGTTGCAAACTTCTTGATACTGGAATTCTTTGTTCTTGTAGCTGTCCTCCTAGGTCTGATCACAGTGTTCCTATAAATCTCCAACAGGACAAATATTCTCTATTGTGCAACTTTTTATCTCTATATGAATGGAAAAGTATTATACTTTTAAAAATCAGAGCCTTGAGAATAGACTGTCCTGTTATAGTTCAGGCTTTAGACAACATTCCTTTAGTAATTAACTTATAGCAAAAGCAATAGACTACAAAGTTTAAAATAAAAGAAATAGACCCAGTAAGAAGTCAGATTTGTTCTTCCTATTACAAGAAGACAGTGAAAAGTACTGTTAAAATAAAGTTTAGAACAGAGATAAAGAATGGCAGTGGATGCTATCTTAGATAAAGTATCAGGAAAGTCATTTCTGCAGAGGTGACATTTGCTCAGAGACTTGACTGAAAGAAGGCACTAGCAATCATGTTGCAGAGGCCCAGTACACAGGTTGTAAAAGCAAAGTGTTGTATGGGTCCTACTCAACATTCACTCGTTCTTGTAAATATCTGAAGAAATAGTAAGGAAATGTTTTGGCTCTGAGGAAAGAGAGGGCTCCATGTGAACAGCATGGAACCGATGTGCCTGCAGGGGACTGAATAAGAGGGAGAGTTGTATGAGGTAAGCATTTAAAGGTTGTGTGAGTACACAGGTCAAGTAAGACCACGTAGACCTTGGAAATAAATGAGAGAAGAAAGTTTTAAACACAGAAATGATAGGAGATGACTTATGATTTTAAGAGATCACTTTGACTTCTTGGCAAAGAATCAGCTAGAGGGACAAGAGTGGCAGCAGAGAGAGACTATTAGGATATTCTGGCAGTAGTAAGTAGTTGTGGCAGAGGAAATGTGAAGTGTCAAAACAAGATCATTTGGAGAGTGAGCCCACAGGATTTGCTCTGACATTGTGATTATGAGATTCAGGGAAGTGGGAAAGAAGATGAGAGCAAGAGATGTAAGAAGAGGTTAGGGATGGAGCCCAGAAATATGTACTGGAAGGAATGTCAAAATGAGTGTCGGAATAAAAAGAATGACAGGTTAGATAATACTCTGAATTCCACAGCAGAGTTGAAATTGATCTATATTAAGGGGCTAGTGAGAATTGTAAAGGTAAGCCTTTAAAGGTTGTGTCAGTACACAGGTCAAGTAAGACCTTGTAGACCTTGGAAATAAATGAGAGAAGGAAGTTTTAAACACCCTCTTCCAGCAACACAAGGAAAACTTTACATATGGACATCACCAAATGGTCAATATCAAAATTTGATTGATTATATTTTTTGCAGCCAAAGATGGAGAAGCTCTATTCAGTAAGCAGAAACAAGACCGAGAGCTGACTGTGGCTCAGATCATGAACTCCTTATTACAAAATTCAGACTTAAATTGAAGAAAGTAGGGAAAAACCACTAGGCCATTCAAGTATGACATAAATCAAACCCCTTATGATTATATAGTGGAAGTGACATATAGATTCAAGGGATTAGATCTGATAGACAGAGTGCCTGATGAACTATGATGGAGGTTCGTGACATCATACAAGAAAAAGAAATGTAAAAAGACAAAATAGTTGTCTGAAGAGGCCTTACAAATAGCTGAGAAAAGAAGAGAACCAAAAGGCAAAAGAGAAAAGGAAAGATATACCCATCTGAATGCAGATTTCCAAGAAGAGCAAGGAGAGATAAGAAAGCCTTCAGACTAGAGATTGCTTCAAGAAAATTAGGGAACATTTCATTCAAAGATGGGCACAATAAGGGACAGAAATGGTATAGACCTAACAGGAGTTGAAAATATTAAGAAGAGATGGCAAGAATAACAGAAGAACTATGCAAAAAAGATCTTCATGATCCAGATAACCATGATGCTGTGATCACTCACCTAGAGCCAGACATCCTGGAATGTGAAGTCAAGTGGACCTTAAGAAGCATCACTAAGAACAAAGCTAGTGGAGTTGATGGAATTCCAGGTGAGCATTATCCTAAAAGATAATGCTGTTAAATGCTGCACTCAGTGTGTCAGCAAATTTGGAAAACTCAGCAGTGGCCACAGGACTAGAAGAGGTCAGTTTTCATTCCAGTCCCAAAGAAAGGCAATACCAAAGAATGTTCAAACTGCCACACAAGTACACTCATCTCACATGCTAGCAAAGTAATGCTCAAAACTCTCCAAGCCAAGGTTCAACAGTTTGTGAACTGAACACTCCCAGATGTTCAAACTGGATTTAGAAAAGGACCAGAGATCAAATTGCCAACATCTGTTGGATCATTGAAAAAGCAAGAGACTTCCAGAAAAGCATCTACTTCTGCTTCATTGACTATACTAAAGGCTGTGACTATGTGGATCACAACAATCTAGAAAATTCCTAGAGAGCTGGGAATGCAGGACCACTTTACCTGCCTCCTGAGAAACCCGTATGTAGGTCCAGAAGCAACAGTTAGCCCCAAGCATGGCACAATGGTTCCAAATTGAGAAAAGAGTATGTCAAGGCTGTATATTGCTTATTTACCTTATATGCAAAGCACATCATGAGAAATGCCAGGCTGGGTGAAGCCTAAGCTGGAATTAAGATTGACAGGAGAAATATAAGTAACCTCCGATATGCAGAAGACACCACCTTATGGCAGAAAGCAAAGAGGAACTAAAGAGCCCCCTGATGAAGGTGAAAGAGGAGAGACAAAAAGCTGGCTTCAAACTCACCAATCAAAAAATGAAGATCATGGCATCCAGTCCCATCACCTCATAGCAAATAGATGGGGAAACATTGGAAACAGTGAGAAACTTTATTTTCTTGGGCTCTGAAATCACTGCAGATGGTGACTTCAGCCACAAAAGTAAAAGATGCTTGCTTCTTGGACAAAAGCTATGACAAAAAACTAGACAGTGTATGAAAAAGCAGAGACATTACTTTGCTAACAAAGGTCCATCTAGTCAAAGCTATGGTTTTTCCAATAGTCATGTATGGATGTGAGAGATGGCCCATAAAGAAGGCTGATCATTGATGAATTGATGCTTTTGAACTATGGTGTTGGAGAGGACTCTTGAGACTGCAAGGGACTGGTTTGCAAAGAGGTTAAACCATTCAATCCTAAAGGAAATCAGTCTTTAATATTTACTGGAAAGACTGATGCTGAAGCTTCAATACTTTCACCATCTGATGTGAAGAACCGACTCGTTAGAAAAGACCTTGATTCTGGGAATGATTAAAGGCAGGAAGCTAAGGTGATGACAGAAGATGAGATGGTTGGATGGCATCACAAGCTCCATGGACATGAATTTGAGCAAGCTCCAGGTGATAGTGTAGGACGGGGAAGCCTGGTGTGCTGCAGTCCATGAGGTCGCAAAGTGTCAGACACAACTGAACAACAACTCTGTCATGGTTATTCCTCCCTTACAAAGAGTTTTCTCTAAGATTCCTACAGTGCACACTGTTGGTATCCTGCCCATATCCCCTTGATAGGTTACTGTTTCTGTGATTATAGGTCCAACTCCCAGCCAGCATCTTTGCCAGAGTTGTAGACGTAGATGCAAAACCCTAGGGAATTAATTCTCTGTAGGGAAAGCCCTCAAACAATTATTATACTCACAGAAGTTGGGTAAATAAGCAAGCTTCTTAACCTCTTGAGCAGAATACCTCTGAGGTGTTCCTTTCACACTGGTTCCTTGAGCTTCTTGGTGGGATTAAGCTACAATTGTCCGACTTGGTGATATATTTGAAAATGCACCCTATAAATTTTAGTTTTCTTTTTTCTTCCCTGTGTCACTGCTCTTCCATGATGGCATTTTTAGTTTTAGCTCCCTTAATAAACTGTTCATGATCTTTCTTAACCTACAGTGGTTTACATTCCTATAAGCCCACTGTAAATTGAAATATCATGTCAAAAATATGTTTAATATACCTAAACTGCCAAACATTATAACCTAGCCTAGTATACTGTAGGCATGCTCAGAACACTTACATTAGCCTATCTTCTGGCAAAATTATCTATTATCAAAATTATCAAAACCTATTTTTTAGTAAAATATTGAATAGTTCATTACCTTATTGAACACTATGCTGAAAGTTAAAAACAGAGTGGTTGTGTATCTCTAGAGTGGTTGTAAGTGTATCAGTTTGGACTTCCCAGGTGGCTTAGTGGTAAAGAATCCACCTGCCGATGCAGGAGATGCAGGAGACATGGGTTTGATCTCTGGGTTGGGAAGATCCCCTGGAGTAGGAAATGGCAACCTCCTCTAGTATTCTTGCCTGAAAAATTCCTTGGAAAGAGAGCCTGGTTGGCTACAGTCCATGGGGTTGCAAAGAGTCATACCTAACTGAACACGCGTGCACGCGCGCACACATACACGTGAATCAATTGTTTACCTTCATGATCATGTGACTGACTGGGAGTTGTGGCTCACTGCTACTGCCAAGCATCACCACAGAGTAAGGTACCACATATCACCAACCCAGGGAAAGATAAAAATTCAAAAATTGAAGAATGATTTTTACTGCTTTCTTGCTATTGTAAAGTAAAAGAATCCTAAGTCATACCTTTATAAGTCAGGGACTGTCTGCACTCAAATCCTTTCCTCAGGGTCTGCTTCTAGAGAAATTCAAATTAAGACATTTCATATACATGTAAAAATTTATATAAGTTGAATATTTTCTAAAAACCTGTGACTTTACATAGAGTGAATCAATATTTACTGATGGTATATAGGTATAATAATGCAAAGATGGTCACATTTTATCCTCAAGCACATTTATAGAGTATATAATAAATTTAGAAATTATATACTTGGGGTGCTAGAAAAGGGAGTAACTAAAAATTCAAACATTTAAGCAAGGGTCCTTTTTTCTGTAGTACTTACAAATGAATCACAAAGACCTAGAAGAGTCCTTGTCATATACATACACACTCAAAAAATATTTTAAAGAACACTTAACCTAAAAATAGTTTGCCTCCATCTGGAAGAATGTTTTTAATGGGAAACCCAGACTCAAAAGGGTACCTACTTGAGCTGAAAAGGAGAAAGAAGCTTTCAAGCAAGCCATAGAGAAGTAATCACATTAATCAGTGGGTCAGCCTCAACTCAGTAATCAGATCCCCTCAACTTTGAGGATGTTATAAATATGTTTTAGAAATGCATTAACTAAAACTCAGAGCAGTAAAACAATTCTGATAAAGTATTCCAAAACTGAAAAATAGTCTAGATTTGAACTCATATTTGTCTGTCTCTCTTCACCTTCACATAATCTTTAATTCTTGAGAACTGGCCAAAATTAGGCAGTTATGCTTTAAAGAGACTGGATATAAGTCTATATTTTTTGTAACAGAGATTTTATTTTTTAAACACATGCCTCAGTCAACTGGGGCTGCTATAATGAAATATCATAAATTGGATAGCTAAAAAACCAAATACATTTTGTACAGTTCTGGAGGTCGGGAAGAGCTTCCAGTTTGCAGGCAGCAATCTTCTTACTGTATCTTTACATGGTGGACAAAGAACTCTTGTCTCTTCCTCCTCTTGTAGGGGCACGAATTCCATCATGGGAACCCCACCCTCATGTCCTCATCTAAACCTAATCTCTGCCCGAAGGCCACACCTCCAAATACCATTCCACTGAAGAATAGGTCATTAACCTATGAATTTATGGGAGAACACAAATGTATTCAGTCTATAGAAATTAGCATAAATTTGCAGTATGGTTTCACTATTACTTCTCAGGTGTGATTGGGGATTTTAATCAAGGCTTAATCTGGAACCAGCATGGGAAATACAGAATTCTAGAATAGATGCAATGGAACTGGGAAGGGGGAAGGCTGATACTCTTCCATGTTGTAACAAGTATATGGAAATACAGAAAGTCTTGCAGGATATGAAAACTTAGAGCATCCTTAAATAAAAGTGTCTGAAATGAAAAGCTGGCATCAAGAAAGAAGGTAAAATTCAACTAACAAGTGTTCCTGTAAAGGAGAAAAGAGAATTTTTCCTTTGACGCTAAGAGGCTGAAAAGAGAGAGAGAGAAAAAAAAAACAAACTTCTCTAATAAGAGTTCTGTAATAGGATCCTGAGACTTGAGACCCTATGGCCAAAACAAAGCAAAACAAAACAAATGAACAGAGTTCTTAGAAGCAGACCAGTGGATCCACACTCACTCGCACCCTTAGGCTATGAACACAATTCATACTCAGCAGAACATCTAAGTGCATCTCCTCAGGCTTTCTGTGACCCCAGTCAATCGCCCTCTCTTCAGTCCCTCTCATTTACCAGCCAGCAGTGTGACTTATGTTATACATATTCATTCTACTCTTGTGTCTAGCACAGAGACCCAAGCACATCCTTTCATGAATCATTATCATAACCTTTTAACAGTTGTGGGAGTATTTTAAAAGGAAAACAAGTTGAGTTTTTTTTTTTTAATTTCCTTTTTTGCCCTTGGATAAAAGTTGTGAGTTATTAAGTTATCAGATTTTTATAGAGGACATTTATGTCATTTTTAAAAGGCTGTTTACACATCATTCTCTCTGTCTAAGATGTTTCTCTCACTCTCATTTCTGAAGTCTAATCTTATTGTTCTCTCTTTATATACTAAGAAATTATTTTAATAACTGTTATTTTCTGAAATTCACTGTAAATAATTTGAGTAGAGAGCTGGATATATAACCTCAAAAGTTACTTCTATCACTGAAATTCTCTGATCCTTTCCCTGAATTTCTTTTTAACTCTTTCCAGAAGTGTTCATTATTGGAAATATCTGAAGAGTCCTGTCTTGTCACTGTTTTCTGATAATGCAGAGCCTGAGGGACTCTGGTATAGCAAAACTTTGGTGTATTCAAGCAAGACTAACAACCCCAAAGAATTTTTAAGCAGAGATAACATAAATATCACAAAATAAGCACTAAAGAGAAGGGAATAGAAATTATGTATTTGGGATATTAGATTTTGTTTCTCACATACTTAGTCTTTATTATCTTAGCTAATAAAATTTAATAACCAAGAGTTTTCTCTACAGTATATTAGATCTATTTTTAGTATTTTAGTACTTTTATACTTTTTTTTTTTTACTTTAGTGGATTATATATGATACTTGTCTGCCTAGGTACCACACAATTTGGCACATGATCACATACTGTTTATACAATTATCAAAATGCTTGTTTCTTTGGGAGATTATAAATAATTAAATTCACTAAAATATTGGTTTCTTTCTATCAGCTACAGTACTGAAGTAACTGTTATTATATTTCTCAGTATAAGCAACTGTCCTGGGCACAATGCCTTGTTTATAATGAATTCCCTAATATTGATTGAGTTAATGAATAAATTAATGTGTACTTGCTGAATTGAATTAAAATTAAATGCATGCTGGGGAAGAATTACTGTTGGTAGAAATTATGGAAGCTCTTTTTTATTGTCTAAGCTGTTCACATGTCATTCATCCTTAGATGTGTATTATTAAGAGACCACTAGGTGCCAAGTATTGTTAAGTGATTTACTTGTATCACATTACTTAATCCTCACAATAACCATTAGGAAACAATTAGTTATAAGTCCTTAGTTTGCAGCTAAGTCCTTCATAGAAAATTAAATCAAATTGGATTAAACAACAAAGTTTACAACATAACTTGCCTGGGCCCACATGGGCAAGTATATGTCTCTTGGCTATATGTTATCTAGGTAGACTCCTGGTAGTGGCTCCCTTTCGGTTGCAAGATTATTGCAGTTTATAGAGAAGACAACCTTATACCCTTACTTTAAAGTATTGGAAATACTGGAAGGCTTCCTTCCAAGAAGTCTCAGAGAGTATCTCCTCAAATGAGCTGTGTATCTACCCATCCTGAGCTAATCACTATAACCAATAGAATATGCTACTGATTTAAGGTAATCAGGATATCCAGAAATGGAGTGATATCAGATCACTTGTTCTCATATAGACCAAGGGGGGAAATAAATTGATAGGTATATCACAGTATGTTCATTAAAGAATGTAGAAATAAACACTAGAATGCAAAATTAAAAGAAAACTACCATTCCCTCTGTCTTAAAGATAAGGAAACAAAGATGCAAAGGTTTTATGTCACTTTCTCAAGATCACAGAGCTAATATTGGCAGAAATGCAGCTCAAAATCAAGTCTGTTTCTAACACCAGTATATTACACCACCTGCCTTAAGTATTTATTCACTGTTCTTAGCTCTACAGTTCGCATCTCAAAAGTGCTTCTGAAATCTCTTGCCAATGAAAGATTATCAGGACTAGCAATGAATATATTTAGAATGAAACTTTATCTGAATAATGTTTCTTAATTTCTACTTAGCTAATAAAATTTTCATTCACTGCCTAACTTTTCTTCCTGAAACTAATGTCCACCCACTTATATTTTAGAAGTGTGGTGAATGAAGAAAAAATGTAAATAGAAGAAAAGAATAATTACTTGCCTAATGAACAGTGAAAGAAAATTGGTAGGAACCAAAAATATTAAGGCATTAATGAAAGCATTCAGTGTAGGATTTATTTTTTATTCAATATATTTTGGATGAGTTCATAGTGGTAGTTAAAGATTCAGTTTAAGACTAAAGAAATCAGTCAGCCTCTTCTGGGTAAATATAATTTTTGCATTCTGATTCCCTGTACAGAGAAACAAACTTTTTACTATCAGTTTAGCTGAGTATTTGAAATAAATTGACTAGTACATGTGAAAATACAAACCTCATAAAAGTTCATCAGTTTCATTTCAGACATGTTAAATATATCTTATTACTTGTAATTTGAGGAGTGTATATTCAGGCTGCTTTCTCTAATATGTCATATTTGTTAAACCCAAAGGTGTTTCCTTTATCTTAATACTTTCTGCTAATTCCAAAGACAATTTTTGAATCAAGTTTTGGATATCTTTGGGAATTTTCTTTCTCTATCTTTTTCGCTTACCTTTTCCTGGAGAAAGATTGCCTCACTGATATTTTGTATCCAAGATTCGATGAACAGGTTTTAATCTTGATATTTTTGCTAATAGTTATGAATATTTCTATTTGAAAAAATTAAGTTCGAACAAATTAGTCTAAAAATTTGAAT
>SJYQ01002916.1:0-12639 GCA_006410935.1 Redunca redunca | reverse complement strand
ACAAAAAACCTCGAATAGCCAAAGCAATCTTGAAAAAGAAGAATGGAATGGAGGAATCAACCTGCCTGACTTCAGACTATACTACAAAGCTATAGTCATCAAGACAGTACTTGCACAAAGACAGAAAAATAGATAAATGGAACAAAATAGAAATCCCAGAGATAAATCCATGCACCTATGTACACCTTATCTTCAACAAAGGATGCAAGAATATGGAGAAAAGACAATCTCTTTAACAAGTAGTGCTGGGAAAACTGGTCAACCATTTGTAAAAGAATGAAACTAGAACACTTTCTAACACCATACACAAAAATAAACTCAAAATGGATTAACAATCTAAATGTAAGACCAGAAACTATAAAACTCCTAGAGGAAAACATAGGCAAAACAATCTCTGACATAAATCACAGCAGGATCCTCTATGACCCACCTCCCAGAGTAGTGGAAATAAAAGCAAACTGGACCTAATTAAACTTAAAAGCTTTTCCACAACAAAGGAAACTATAAGCAAGATGAAAAGACAGCCTTCAGAATGGGAGAAAATAATAGCAAATGAAGCAACTGACAAAGCATTAATGTCAAAAATATACAAGCAGCTCCTGTAGCTCAACTCCAGAAAAATAAGCGACCCAATCAAAAAATGGGCCAAAGAAGACATACAGATTGCTAACAAACACATGAAAAGATGCTCAACATCACTCATTATCAGAGACATGCAAATCAAAACCACAATGAGGTACCATTTCACGCCTGTCAGAATGGCTGCTATCAAAAAGTCTACAAAAAAAAAGTGCTGGAGAGGGTGTGACATAAAGGGAACGCTTTTACACTGTTTGTGGGAATGCATAGTACAGCCACTATAGAGAACAGTGTGGAGATTCCTTAAAAAACTGGAAATAGAACTGCCATATGACCCAGCAATCCCACTGCTGGGCATACATACCGAGGAAACCAGAATTGAAAGAAACATGCGTACCTCAATATTCATCGCAGAATTGTTTATAGTAGCCAGAACATGGAAGCAACCTAGATGCCCACTGGCAGATTAATGAATAAGAAAGCAGTGGTACATATACACAATGGAATATTATTACTCAGCTATTAAAAAGAATACATTTGAATCAGTTCTAATGAGGTGGATAAAACTGGGTGAAGTAAGTCTGAAAGAAAAATACCAATACAGTATATTAACTCATATATATGGAATTTAGAAAGATAGTAATGATGACTCTGTCTGTGAGATAGCAAAAGAGACACAGGCAGAGAGAACAGACTTTTGGACTCTGGGAGAAGGCGAGGGTGGGATGATTTGAGAGAATAGCACTGGAACATGTATATTATCATATGTGAAATAGATTGCCCATCCAGGTTTGATGCATGAGACAGGGTGCTCAGGGCTGATGCACTGGGATGACCCTGAGGGATGGGATGGGTAGGGGGGTTCAGAATGAGGAACACATGTATGCTCATATCTGATTGATGTCAATGTATGGGAAAAACCACTACAATATTGTAAAGTAATTAGCCTCCAATTAAAATAAATAAAAATAAATAAAAAGATGATTATTTTTAGCCTCAGGATTTAATGCAGCTTGGCTTTTAAATTTAAACTTACTTGAGACCATCACCCAATTTTTCCCATTTAGAATGGGGTCTTTATCCTTTATCTTATGCCTATCCTGCTATTGTATTTTGGAAGCACAGAACTTGTCTGGTTTCACCGGTTCACAGCTGGAAAAGAATGTTCCCCCTGGGATGTCTCACATACACCCCCTTTTATATCGGAATTTAGACTTAGAGTTGATGCTGGAATGAGTTAAGACTTTTGAGGCTGTTGGAATAGAACAAATATGTTACATGTTAGGATCTGGATTTAGGGGAAACAGGAGTAGAATATCATATGTAAATGTTATATATGAATATGTGTCCCCACCCCCAGGTTCATATGTTAAAGCCCTAACCCCAAGTATGACTATATTTGGAGTGAGAAAGTAATTAAGATTAAATGAGGTCATAAAGGTGGGGCTCAGATCCAATAGTATTTGTGTCTTTATAAGAATAAGGACATACCATAGGGCTGTCCTTCTCACCCCACCCCCACCTAACTCTCTCTACCATGTGAGGACACAGCAAGCCAGGATTTATTAGACCTGCTGAGTTCACGAGAATCCCACCATGCTAGTGCTCTGATCTTGGACATTTCACCCTCAGAAGTATGAGAAAATAAATTTCTGTTGTCTAAGCCACCTGATCTGTTATTTGTTTATAGCAGCTTGAGTCAATTAAAACAGGGAGGGTGTGCATGTTATTCACTTCAGTCATGTCCAGTTCTTTGCGACCCAGTGAACTATAGATCCCCAGGCTCCTCAGTTCATGGGGATTCCGCAGGCAAGAATACTGGAGTAGGTTGCCATGCCCTTTTCCAAGGGATCTTCCCGATCCAGGAAACTTCCCAATCCAGGGATTGAATCCACACCTCTAACCTCCCCTGCATTGGGAGGCGGGTTCTTTACAACTAGCGCCATCTGGGAAGCCCCACAGGGAGGGAGCCTAAATTTAAATTACAAGGGAAAAGTCACAAGTCACTGGTGTAAAGTTATATATGGTCCTGCTATCTTTACATAATATTACAATACCAAGACCACAAGGCAGACCTGTGGATCATATAAAGCTAGATGTGTTAAACTTGCTGAGTAGGGGATAACACCCATCTTTACAGAGGGAAAGTTAAGGAAATGTCACATAGAATTTATGGGGCTGGGATTAATAGTCTGGTTTCAGGACAGATCTGGTAAATGAGGTCTGGGTGAAGGTTGGTCAAGATTTATAATCTATTTGAGTTGGTGAAACTGTCCATAGTCTTATATTTGTAACATGTGAATGCATGCTATCTGTGGAAATAATAGTTAAATTAGTTTGTGGTAGTACCTGGTATATGAGACTGAGCTAGTGTTAAGATAGTTTAAACTTTAGGTAATTTATCTCACAGGAAATAGTTTGTACACTTTATCTGTGTTGCAGGAGTAGAATTTCATGGTTTGTTGTTCATCTCTTGTCTAGTATTTAGAATAGTCATTCCCTTTTCAATTTACTCTCTAGCCCTTTCACAGAGTCAGACATGACAAGCGACTTAGCAGCAGTAGCAGCCCTTTCATAACATTTAGGATAGATCTTGCATTCTCTTGATTTAAATATTTTATAATTCACCTAAAAGTCAAGCTAATTCATTGTATATTTTCCAGTTGTATTGAGATATAATTGATGTATAACATTTTCATGTTTACCACATAAGTATGTTGGTTTAATAGACATAATGCAAAATGATGACTACTATAGCTTTAGTACCTTCATCTTTTCACATAATTACCATTCCTTTTTCTGTGGTAGGAATATATTAGATCTACTGTCTTAACATCTTTCAATTTCATAATACAGTTTATTAACTATAATCACCATGCTGCATATTAGAACTCATTTGTCTTAAAATTGGAAGTTTGTGCCCTTTGACCAATGTTTCCCTATTTTTCCCATATCGCCCCTTTAATATTGTACAAATAAGTGATATCATATATTATTTTCTATTGCTCTGACATTTCACTTAGCATAATGTTCTTAAAGTCCATCCATATTATTGCGAATGGCAGAATTTCCTTCTTTCTCATGGCTGAATAATATTCCATTGTATGTATATAACATACCTGTGTTATCTATTTATCCATAAACTGACCCTTAGGTCTTATTCCATATCTTGACTGTTGTGAATAATGCTGCAGTGAATATGGGAGTGAAACTATCTTTTCACATTCCTGTGTTCATCTCCTTTGTATATATGCCCAGAAGTGGAATTGCTGGCCTGTAAGGCACTTCTCTTTTTAATTTCTTAGTGAACCTCCATACTGTTTTCTACCGTGGCTGTATCAACAGAGCATAAGGATTTCTTTTCTCCATATTCTCACCAACACTGTTATCTTGTCTTTTGATGATAACTATTCTAACATGTATGAGGTGATACCTCTTTGTGGTTTTAATTTGCATTTTTCTGATAATTAGATATGTTGAACACTTTTTCATGTACTTATTTGTCATCTGTATATCTTTTTTGGAAAAATGTCTGTACACCATTATTCTTTATCACCTTTACATAGTGAATATTTTGTCTTACTTGAATCTTGCATTTTCCTACAGGTCTTACATCTAAGAACTCTTTTTATCTGGTAGAAAATGTATAATAATATCATTTCTGAGTAAATCCTGCCCTCAGTGCTTTGAGATTTTTGAATATTGGCATTTCTTAAATATATGCTTCTTATACTGAGGTAGTATTGAAGATTATTAAAATTGCTAGATAACTTGAGAACAGATGAATTTAATTTTTTGTCAATTTTTATTAAAGTTTATTTATTATTATGTAAAATTATTATTGTTTCTTACCTTTAGTACTAGGCTTAATAATATGTTTGCTTGGATTACAATAACATGCTTTGTCCCATAGATCTCTGGGGGTACAAATTCATTCTCTTTTGGTCTTAATTATACTTTAGAGGAAAGGTTTGATTAACTGCTGCTATAGCAGAGTCATTACTTTTAAGTAGTCTAGTTTATTTAAATACATTTTTAGGGCTTTATTTTCTAATGTTTGAAATATTCAGTTTTATGATTCTCATAGGTCTTGCCAATATTTTATTATAAATTATTAGAATGAGGGGAACTGGCTTAAAATTAGAACTAAACTCTAGATTTTGGTGGATTGGGTAAAAGAAACACAAGAATAAAAATCCTCATCCTGATATTTTAATTGATTAATATGACATGATACTGACATTTTTTCCCCTATCATACCAGTTTAACTTGCTCAGGAAACATATTTTTCCACAATTCCAGCACGGAATTTTGATTATGTTAAGATAAACCAATTATTGCTGGTGTTTTTACAAGATAAAAGAAAATAAAAAGGGACATTTCTAAAATTATGTTACTGTGTTAGCTGAGGGGTACCAGTGATACTTAGTGTTATTTGAAGAAATGTAAAGTATATTTATAATATTATGTAATAGATTCGATGGCTAATTTGTTTCATTTTCATTGTTTCCACTCTCATGTATTTTCATCTGACTTGACAAATTTTAAACTTTGGCATAACAAGAAGCTAGAAGCCATTATAATAAATAAATAATAAGGATATTCTTGCAAGAGATTTGGCAGTGTCAATAGCTTGTTTGTTTTGTTTTCCTCAAAGCAAACTAATCAACAGCTGTGACTACATATAGCCAAAGTTAGAAAATGAAATATTGACCATTGAGATAAGATGTATAATATATATTTTATAAATGTATCAAGGCTTCCATTTAGTTACTTATTATTTTAGAGCCCAAATGTTCTGAACAGCTTGCTAATGTTTTAAAAACTTCTTTAGATAGACTGTTTTGAGAAAGATCCTGAAGTTCTGAGGATATGAAATCATTGAGACATTTTTCTATTGTGGAAAGAGAGATTTTATACCCAGTAATGGTAAAATCATGAAACATGTGCATATATTCCTGTGTGTGTTCATTTGTGCATGAGTGCACATGCCTACACACTCTTTAACAATTGTCTCTCAGTCTTCTCTATGAATATTTTAGCAAGAGTAAACATAAACCTCATTATGGAACAGCTTGGATTGCTTGAACATATGACCAATATGGATATTTGTGAATCTTTGTTTACCATTTCTATGTCTTTCATCTAAATGATGAAACATATCTGGGGTATAATGTTTTGAAGGAAAATAAAAAATATCTTTTTATCCCCACTGCAAATATATTTTATCCATCTCTGTCCCAGCATCTGAAAGGGAGAAACTAAGCCATCTGGAAAAGTTTGTGAGAATTGTAGTAGTTAGATGAAGGATACAGACATGGCTCAGATGGTAAAGAATCTGCTTGCAATACAGGAGACCAGGTTCGATCCTTGATTGGGAAGATCCCCTGGAGAATCCACTCAAATATTTTTGCCTGTAGAATTCCATGGACAGAGAAGCCTGGTGGGCTACAATCCATGGGGTCACAAAGTCAGACATGACTGAGTGGCTAACACTTTCACTTTTCTAATTTAAAGGTAAAAGAAAGACTGACTTTAATGGAAAAGTATTTTCTTATAGTAAGATGAATGAAGTTCCTTTTGAAATGAAGCAGGAAGGAGGACTAGTAATTTCAGATGCATAAGAAGAAAAGTAGAGATGTTTCATTATCTTAAATTTATGGGAATTGTTTTCATTCTTTGGGTTGGTGCCTCAGATGTTTGAAGTGTTAAAAGGTCCCCCAGGTAATTCTAATTGCTAGCTATGTCAAAAACCACTAACCTGGAAAAGTAGGTCTTAGATTTGCCAGGAGAAAGGAATAGAGTTGAAATACGGAAATTGAGGAAGAAAAGAAAGGGAAAGAGAGAGATTGATGGAAGGGAGATGATCTGGAAATATAGAAAACATTAATATCAGAAATCATATGGTTCTAGCTCTTAGTTTTTGATTCCTCAGAACTTTAAGTGGCCTAGGATATCCATAAAATGTCTTGTCCCATGTTTTAGCCCTGGATGCAATTTTGAAACATAAAAAGGCATTAAGAGATTGTGGGATAATATGAAGTCCTTATCTCAAAGAGATATCTGCCTTCTCATGCTCATTATAGCATCTTTCATGGTAGCCAAAGTATGGAAGCAACCTGTGTTCATTAATGAATCAAGTATTTGTGGAATATTTTTCAGCATTAAGGGCTTCCCTTGTGGCTCAGATGGTAAAGTGTCTGCCTGCAGTGCTGGAGACCTGGGTTTGATCCCTGGGTTGGGAAGATCCCCTGGAGAAGGAAATGGCAACCCATTCCAGTATTCTTGCCTGGAGAATTCCATGGACTGAGGAGCCTGGTAGGCTACAGGCCATTGGGTCACAAAGAGTCAGACACAACTGAGTGACTTCACTTTCACTTTTCACTTTGGTAATTCAGTGGTAAAAGAACCCACCTGTCAGTGCAGGAGACGTGAGTTTGGTTCTTGGGTTAAGAAGGTCCCCTGGAGAAAGAAATGCCAACCCACTCCAGTATTCTTGACTGGGAAATCTTATGGACAGAGGAGTCTGGCAAGCTACAGTCCATGGATTTGTAAGAGTCAGATACAACTTGGTGACTAAACAACAACAATTCAGTACTAAGAAGGAAATCCTGACATTTATGGACAATGTGGATAAAATTGGAGGGCAATATGCTAAATAGAATAAGTCAGATAGAGAATGACAAATACTTCATGATATCTTTTACATGTGGAATGAAAAAAAAGTCAAATACATAGAAACAGAAAGTAGAAAAGTAGTTTTCAGGAATACAGGAAATAGGGAGAGGTTGATAAAAGATATAGACTTTCAGTTATAGGAGGAAAAAAGTCTGAAGATCTAATGTTTAACAAGGTGACTCAAAGTTGATGACACTATGCTGTACAATTGAAATTTACTAAGATAGTAGAACTTTTATGATCTTACCAAAATTTAAGGTGGTAGATGTGTTACTTAACTCGGAAATTCCCTTAAAAGGAGGGAATCCACATAAAGTCATAAAATTATCATGTGCACTTTAAATATCTTACCGCTTTCTTTGTCAATTATATCACAATAAAGCTGGGAAAAAATATTGTGGGACATCATGAGATGGATCCTTAGTTGTCATAGTATCCTTATTGCCGATTGAGTAAATTGATTATTCCTTTTTAAAAACTAAGCAACTCTCCACAATACAGTTCATTGAGTGGTTGCAGGTAAAGAGTATAGTACAGTATTTCTTAAGTTTCTGGGAAACAGCTGCTGCCACAAGATATAGGAACACCACCCTGGCAAGGACCTGAACCCTGTACCTTATAGGCATCAATGATGTGAATTATGCTCACTGGATCAAAATGTACCACTCAGTAACACATTGTTAAAATACAATATACATAATCAAACACAGTATTGCAAGCTCTATTTGGCCATTGCAGGGCATAGAAAACTACCTTTCTTGACCTGGATATTATATAGCTCTTAATGCTGCCAAGATCTCATTAACATTTCTGGCTGCTTCAGACTATATAATCATTTTGATCTTGCAATGAATACTCCTTAGTCCTTGAGGAGTGTTTCTGGAAAGCATGTCCATGTTGATTCAACTTTAGAATCAGATGAAATTCTTTCTGAAGATTCAGATTCTTGAATTCAGATATGTGAAATATCAAAATATGCAGATATTTGTGTTCAGATATGCAAAATCAGAATCTTCGAGGGTAGGTCCTAAGAATCTACAAGTACAGTTAACCCCTTAGGTCTTTCTAATATACCATGTTTGAGAATAGGTCTTATATTCCAGGTGGCTCAGTGGTAAAGAATCTGCCTGCCAATGTAGGAGACACAGGTTTCATCCCTGGGTCGAGAAGATCCTTTGGAGGTAGAAATGGCAACCCACTCCAGTATTCGTGCCTAGAGAATCCCATGGACAGAGGAGCCTGGTGGACTACAGTCATGGGGTTGCAGAGAGTTCTACATGACTGAACAGCTGAGCATGCATGCACTTATATTTCACTGGGAGAGTTGGAGGGGCTGTTACCACCTACAAATATGTAGATTTGAAGTAAATTTGGCATTAATGAGGAAAAGCAAGAAAATTAAATGCAGACCTCTAGGTGAGTCTGAGACTAGATAGTGAAAGGGTTGGGGAAATAAAGAATGAAGAGAAGCTTTAATTAAAACCAAAAAAATAACCCACTTTGGAAAACAAATATAAAACAGCCATATAGAGAAGGAAAATAAGGAGTTATAGTCAGAAAGCTATATTTAAAAGCAGGGACTTTTTCAAGATTGTGACTCTGCACTGTACCTGTTTTGTGTTCCTATAGAAAAATCAAAATTAAATAAAATTATTTTCAGTATTTAATGGGACCAAATCTTATCTGGTTCCTAGTGCTTTGTACATTCAAGTATGTTACACCAGAATTATTTTAAAACTTCAAATTCTAAATTTTCATGATTCATCTACATGGATTCTAGATCAGTGTTTCATTTTTTAATTAAATTTTTAGTTAATGTCTAATTGACATATAACATTGTATTAGTTTCAGGTGTACAATATAATGATTCAATGTTTCTGTTTGTTGTGAAATGATCACCCATTCAGTAAGTCTAGTTAACCTTTATCACCAGAGACATTTAGGGTTTTTCTTTGTTGTGATGAGAACTTTTAAGATCTCTTTTAGGAACTTTCTATTGTGCAATAAAGTATTATTAATTATGGTCACTATGCTGTACATTACACCCCCAGGACTTATTTTATATTTGTACCTTTTAATTCCTTTTACCCATTTTACCCTTTAACCCCCCACCCCATGGCAGCCATCAATCTGTTCTCTGTATCTACAAGCTTAGAGTTTTTGCTTGTTTAGATTCCACATTTAAGTAAGTAGATCAGTGTTTCTTAAACGTTTGTGTGATTAGATCATAATAATTGAAGAGTCTCAGGGACAAGAGTTTTAGACATAGTTTTGGGGCCCAGGAATTTGCCTTTAGTCACTCGAGTAGTTTTGTGAGGAAGTGATCTGGATGCTAGCCATTCACTCTTGATCTTTTCCTCTTGTCTCCTCTAGGATATTCCTCCTTTCAAGTCTTACTTTTCTCATCGAATGTTCAATTTCTCTGCTGCCTTGAATTTTCCTCAGAATGAACAGATTTAAGACACTTGCATTGTAAGATTTTCTTTCGATTTGTTTTAATTGCCTAAATCTGCCATAACAAATTACCCAGAAACTGGGTGACTTAAAACAGCAGTAATTGATTGCCGTACAGTTCTGGAACCTAGAAGTCTGAAATGAAGGCCTCAGTAAGCCGTGCTCCTGAAGCCTCTAGAGGCGGGTCCTGCCTTGCCTCTCCCACCTTCTGGTAGCCCCAGGCGTCCTGTGGGTCACAGCAGCAGAACTCAGTCTCTGTGCTGGTCTTCATGTGGCTGTCATCTCTCTGTGTGTATATGCCTCTGTTGTCACATGGTCTTCTCCCTGTGCTCTCATTTTCCTCTTCTAAGGACACTAGTTATTTTGGACTAGGGCCAACCCTAATGTAGTGTGAGCTTGTTCTAACCTAGTTACTTCTGCAAAGATCTTATTTCCAAATAAGGTCACATTTGCAGCTACCAAAGGATAGGATCTGAACATGTCTCTTGGGGGCCTCAAGTCAGCTTACAGCAATACTGTATGTTACAGTCTAGCTACTTCCCCATCTCTCTTTTCCTCAGCTAAGATTCTGGAACAAATAGTTTACACTCGATTGTTACCACTTCTTTGTCTCCTACTGCAATCTGGCTTTGAACTCCCACTAGGGCTTTCCTTGTAGTTCAGTCAGTAAAGAATCTGTCTGCAGCGAGGAGACCCAGAATCGATTCCTGCATCAGGAAGGTCCCCTGGAGAAGGAAATGGCAACCCACTCCAGTATTCTTCCCTGGAGAATTCCATGGACAGAGGAGCCTGGCAGGCTACAGTCCATGGGGTTGCAAGAGTCAGACACGACTTAGCGACTAAACCACCACCACTAGTCCACTGAAGCGCTGGTTGTTAGAGTAATTGTTAAAATTTTAATTGACAAATCTGAAGAACACTTAGTTCTTATCTCACTTGATATCCTTACTCTCCTCCAGAGTATTGATCATTCTTTTCCTGAAGCTCCTCCTATTTGAATGAACCTAAATCCACTCCAGTATTCTTGGGCTTCCCTAGTGGCTCAGCTGGTGAAGAATCTGCCTGCAATGCAGGAGACCTGGGTTCGATCCCTGGGTTGTAAGATCACCTGGAGAAGCGAAAGGCTACCCACTCCAGTACTCTGGCCTTGAGAATTCCATGGACTTTATAGTCGAAAAGGGTCAGACATGACTGAGCAACTTTCACTTTGAAGTCCATCTGTTTATATACAACTTTGTTTCATTTTGTTAGATCAAGCCACAAAATGTTATAATGAAATCAAATCTTACATAAAATTATGCCACACAAGCAGGTAATCTTAACTGAACTTGAGAAACACTAGCACAGAAATATTTCCTGAAAATGTTGCTGTTAACTGGAAGAATATACTATCCTTTGTTCTTTCAGCGCTCTAACCATCACTTTGTATGTAAGATTACACAAAACCCATACACCAGAAGGCAAAATTATATTATTTTCCATAAGTTCACATATCATATCACATCACCTATATAATAGTATTTAAATTAGAGCCACCACTATAATGTAACTCTCACCTTATTTTCTTTCTATATCCAGGAGTATAGTTCCTTGCCCTTCAATAATCCTTTCTACTCATTATATTAATTATCTACTGATGAGTAATGATATTACAACTCTCTTAGTGGCCTAAAGCAATATGCATTTGTTATCTCAGTTATTATGGGTCAGGTATAGCTTACATGTATCTTCTGCTTAGAGACACCCAAGATTGTGGTCTCATCTGAGGCTTGACTTGGGAAGGATCCACTTATAAACTCACTCAGATTACTGGCAGAATTCAATTCCTTTCAGTTTCATAGCTCTCAATTCCTTGCTGTCTCTTAGCTGGAGGCCATGCATAGCAGCTAGAGGTCATGTGTAATTCCTCAGTACATGAAGTTCCCTATCGTGACCATTTGTTTCTTCACAGCTAGTAAAGAGAAAGAGACTCCAGTAAGATGAGTGCTATAATCTTATACAGTCATGCAATCATATGTATATGTCCCCTTCCATCGATTGTTTAGTAGCAAGTCACAGATCCTTCTTACACTCAATGAGTGGGGCTCGCACACAGGCATGACCCACTTTGAGGTAAACATCAGGTGAGCCACATTATATGTTTTCTGTCCCTTGACATGCAGTCTTTTCACTCTAGTATTCCACTTCAGTAATTTTCTTCATATATGACTTCAACTGATAGCTGTGTGCTGTTGGTTCCAAAATCTATATCCCAGGCTAAATGTTTCTTCAAAAACTTCAGTCAATATAGTCAACTCTCTTTAGAAATTGTGGTGTGAATGTAGACATTTCTTTGTAGAAACCAATATCAGCATTCTTCCTTTACCCTCAAATTTTTCCTCCTACCTTTTACCACCTTAGATGATGACACAAACTGCAGCAAGTGCATGTGATCACAAAACTGAGACTATGATTTAATACTCTAGGATAGAACCCAAGCATTAGTGTATGAAAGAAACTTTCCAACTGATTCTAATTTGTATCTGCAATTGAAAACTGATGTATCTATAACATTACCCTGCTTTGTCTGCTTTATAACATGAGTCACAATCTGAAATTATTCTTCTCTGTTATCATCTTATTGTTTTCCTGACTCTCCTTTAGAACTGAAGCTCCGCAAAAGGTTGTTCATCACTGTATCATATATGTGTGTGCGTGTGTATATATATAAACACAGTATGTATTCAGTAACTTACTTATTGAATCATTAGGCATTCAGCTCAGTCGCTCACTTGTGTCCGATTCTTTGCAACTCATAGACTGCAGCACACCAGGCCTCCCTGTCCATCAGCAACTCCCGGAGTTTACTCAAACTCATGTCCATTGAGTCTGTGATGCCATCCAACCATCTCATCCTCTGTCATCCCCTTCCCCCCGCCCCTTCAATCT
>SJYQ01002915.1:42903-90242 GCA_006410935.1 Redunca redunca | reverse complement strand
GTCGATGAGACAGACTGAGGACAGAGTGTACTTCGGTCATTATCCGCTTGACGCAGCGTAAGCCCTCGGCCGTGCTAAGTCAGGAGACCCTTGGCTGGCAGCTTGGCGCCTTCATGCCAACTGAGGAGCGTCCTGCGGTCTCTTGGCGTGCCCTCCTTTCTGTCCGGGGAGCAGACTTGTAAGTGCTGGGTTGTATTTGTTGCTGATGTGCTTCCCCGTGTTATCCTGGACTGGAAGTTAGAAGCAGACGGAAGGAAGACGACTTACTGGTACAGATCAGTGACCGGGAAGTGGGTGGATCCCCCAGCCCCCAAGATTGCTGTTTAAGGAAGAAAAGAGGGGATGGTTGGCCCTAATGACCAAAGGAAAGAGTGAAGGAGAAAGGAGATGTTTGCAGACACCCCCCTCAAGGCCTTGTGTTCCGGCTCCACCCCCGCTGGAAGCCCGGAGGACCCTCCTTGAGGAGAGACGCGTGACCGGCTGGCGTGTGGCCGTTCTCAGGAGGCCTTCCCTGTGGGCCCGCTCTCCGCGCTCCGCCCTGAGCTCCGCTGCCCTGGCCGCTGCGCTCTGTTGCGCAAACCAGGCCTGGCTGCCTTTGCACAGGTTGCTCCTTCTGCCCGGGATGCTCTTCTGCCAGCGAGCGTCGTCAGCCTGGGCTTGACTGCCCGTCCCTAAAAGTCCCGGGTAAACCGAGCGTTTGCCGGCTCTGTTCCCAGCCCTCCGTGACCCGCCGTCCGGCTTCTCTGCCAGCGCCAGCCCTCCCTGACGGCCTGTGCGCTGTGCCCACCCGCGCGGCCCTCCGCCACCCCCAGCGCCCCCGCGGCTGCTCCCCGGCCCGGCAGGGTCTCCTTGGCCCCCTCCGTGCCCGGCGGCCGTGGCCGGCAGGGCGTAGGCCCTCGGCGCGCCTGGCGACGCGGGGCTTGGGATGCCGCTCTCCGATGCCAGGCCTCTGGCCGCGCTGTTTCTCCTTCCGGCTTTGGCGCGCCCTCCTCGTTGGCTGCTTCTGTCGTCACTTGTTTTTCTCGAGCCCAAAGCCTTTTCTGGAAAGGGCGGCTGCATCAGACCAGCTGCTCGGAACAGCTGGAAGCGGGGCCGCTGGCCCCCCGAGGAGGAGATGAGTGGATGGGGGGTCTCCCCCAGCTCTCGAGGTTGTGGGTTGCTTCCTGGGAAGCAGACTCTCATGAACATCGCCTCAGGATCGTGGCTGGGAGACCGTGTCTCTAAGAGGCACATGGCTGGCTTCAGAGAATTTCAAGGCCCGGCTTAGCTTAGCATCAGAGCATGTGGGTAACAGTAGGCCCTGCCTGGTGCCCGGCCAGACCGAAGAGGGTCCCTGGAGCTATGCCCCCGGGGGCTGCTCTGCGGGCGTCGCTGGTGGAAGGTCCTTCCTCGCCCGTCCGCACTGTGAGGAGCAGTCAGGTGGGGCTTGCCAGGTTCCACGCACCCACGGGGAAGGGCTTACCATCAAAAGCAGGTTTTTCTTGCACCTTGACCCGTCCTGCCTTGCCAGTTGTTTGTTCTTTCTTTTCTTACTCTCCTCTGCCTGCACACACTTCAGAAACTGTTCCTATCTTGGAGAACTTTCTGTGTGAGGCCAAGGCAGCAGCCGTTCTGAAGTTTTCAGACTTCTGCAAACTTCAGCCGTCTGGTACACCAGGGGCTGGGGCGGTTGGTTGGGGTTGCTGGGACATCCAGACCAGGGAGGAAAGATGTCTGAGGGAACGAAAGATCTAACACAAAGCCCAAGCACAAAAATCTATTTGTTTATTTAAAGGCCAGTACTGTCCAGGAGAAAGTGAAGTCGCTCAGTCGTGTCCGACTCTTTGCGACCCCATGAACACCAGGCTCCTCCGTCCATGGGATTTTCTAGGCAAGAGTACTGGAGTGGGTTGCCATTTCCTTCTCCAGGGAACTTCTCAACCGAGGGATCGAATCCAGGTCTCCCACATTGTAGATAGACGAATGTTCTGTAGCCACATTTAAAAAGAAAACAGAAACCGGCCAAGTGGGTTTTAATGTCTTCTAACTCCATGTATCTAAAATATTGACATTTCAGCATGTAACGAGTGTGAAAGCTGTCGCGATTATTCCTTTCTGCTCCAGTCTTCCAAGTCTGTTGTGTGCCTTGCATCTCCAGTGTGTTTCGGTGTGCAGGGGCCCGGTAGCCACTTGTGACTTGTGAAGTCACAAGTGTTGGATGGTGTACACAGAAGGCTCTTATCCAGAGTGAATCAGCCCGGGTTTCATGTTGTTTCAGCAACTCGTATTTTTATTTCTCATCCATAGAAGGTTTCAAGCTTTCAATAAAAGAGGGCTGGTGTGGTAAAGGATAGAGTCACTGAATGGAGTAAAGGTTGGAGTCATTCAGTGCAAGCTTTCCACGTTTCCCTCCACACCTTATGACCGGTGAAGACCCAGAGTGGTACTCGGTAGAATAATCGGGAATAATCGATACCTTTCCACTCTTGTCCTCTGCTTTATAACCCAGGTCATCGCAGAAACACTTGAGCATTTTTGCTGTTTTCTAAAAAGGTGGGGAAATGTGCAAAGTGGGAAAGCTAAGAAAGATGCTGTCAAGCGTCAGTAAAAAGTGCTCTGCCGTGGGAGACCGGCGAGATTCTTGGGAGGGAGAACTCGCGGCCTCCACGAATGTCTCTCTCCACGTGTACAGCTGGGGGCCCACGGGGGACTGGGAGAAGCCGGCGAGGGAGTGGGAGGAGCCCGCGGGGGCGTCCTCACCTGCTGCGTCCCTCCGGTGGCCCCGGGGTCGCTGACCCCGTCAGTCCCTTGGGCAGAGCTGTCGCCGGAGCCCCACGTGTTGCGGGGACCTCAGGAGTCTGGCTTTTCCCTTCGGAAAGCTTGATGGATGGACTCCGTGGATGCTCGCTGGGGGCGTGGTACCAGAGCGGAGGGCACGCTCCTCTCTCTGTGAGGCAGGATCAGCGGAAAGGGAACCAAAACCCAAAAAGCAACGACAAAACATGTCTGAGTCACACACCCTCTTTGCCTTTTTTCTGCTTTTGTTTCCTGCTAAGAGAATATTATTAATTCAGGAGTGGGAAGGTTGCTGTCCTGTGATTGGTGTGTGTTTCTTAGGTATAAAACATTCAGTTCCTTGCTGTCTAGTACGTAATTGTTTCTCCCTTTGTTTGCTTTTTAGGCAGAGGAATCTTGTAAATGCAATGGCTGGAAAAACCCCAATCCTTCGCCCACGCCCCCCAGGGCCGACCTGCAGCAGATCCTCGTCAGCCTCACCGAGTCCTGCCGGAGCTGCAGCCACGCCCTCGGTGAGTCCCGCGCCTCGGGCAGACCCGCGGGTCCCCGAGCCCCTGCCCTGCTGGGCCTGGCGGGTCAGCCAGGCTTGAGCGCCTCGCCTCCGAGGAGGCCGCAAGCGCGGCCCGTGCCCTCCTGGCTCTGCTGGGAGGCTTCTCGCGGGAGGCGAGTCCTGCCCGAGTGCCCCGGGCGCCCTCCTCCTTTTTTTCCTGAATGTGTCGGCTGAGCCGGGTCTTCGCGGCGGCTCAGGCTCTTCTCGAGCCGTGGCGAGCAGAGCCTGCCCTCTGACCGCGGTCCGTGAGGGCTTCCCGTCCGGCGGCTCCTCCGCCCGGGTCTTCAGCCGCTGGGCTCGGGAGCTGCGTCTCTCGGGCTTAGCCCGTGCGGCGCGGCATCTTCTGGGATCAGGGCTCGCACTGTGTGTCCTTCTCCGCAGCCGCTTTCATCCCTCTCTGCCTCGGCTCACTTTCCCCGAGAGCTGGGCTGACCGCTGATGGGGGCGGGGCAGGGGACTGCCAAATGGGACGAAATGTGGCCGCTGAACTAGTTAGAATAGTACTTAGCACGTCCTGATTCACTCTGGGTTTTTTTTTTTAATTCTTTTCTGATTCCCTGAACTTTCTGGGAGTGCTTAATTTTATCTTCATATTCTTTAGTTTCCTGGGTCTGCTGTCTCTTTTCTTCCTTGGAATTGTGTTTGGTAAATATTTACTTGTCTTTTCTCTTTCAACGTTCTTATCTGTCCCGGAAAGCTAATCACTATCAGCCTAGCCAGACTGTGCCCGAGTTAGTTACCAGGACTGTGCTAATATCGTCTGAGTCCTGATACTAGTTTTAGGACAGACGTTTTCTTTTTAAATTATATTCGGTCTGAGTGGATAAAAGTTACTGAGTAGTTTCCCCTAGATGTTCAGATTCAAAGTCACGAAGGGATCTGGGACTGCTGTTGGTACTTCTCTGCCTTCACTCATCCGGTCTCCCAAAGAACGGCCCACTGTGCGGGTTGCCGTCCAGGGCCACACCGGTGCAGCCCCAGCCACGCATCCTAATATATTTTGTCTTTTCCACCTGCCCCCTTGTGAGGGCTGGGTGCTTTTAGCCATCACCTTTCTCTCAAGCTTCCCACTCATCTCAGATGGAGCATCAGCCTTCGTTAGCCAGCGGTTAGGTCTAGTTAGAAGTGTGATTTTTGTATTTAGCTAGAGAGGATTTCAGTCTGTATAGAACAAAGTAGGAAATAGTGTGATCTCAGGAAGTTACCACACTGGAGTGACCTGAGGAAAGGAACTAGAGAGCCTCCGTCTCACGGGGACGTAAACGTGCCTACAGCCCATCACTGGGAGGTGGTCTAACTGGTGTCTCTTCTGGCTTTTGAAGCAGCCAGTGCGAAGCAAAAGGCCAAGAGTCACAGAATGGCTTTGCTTGAAACTCACCTTTTCCACAGTCATCCCCGAGCTTTGCCCTTTAGAATTGCCTCGGGGAATGTAACGCAATAGAGCTCCTCAAACTCTGGACTTGAACTGTACTTGGTATTGATTGGGAAATCTATTACCCTTCACCAATTAACGTTTAGAAACAGAGTCTTCTTTCTTAGTTAGCTGAGCAGATTGTCTCCTTTCAGAGCACACAGGAATGCCCAAAGGCAGAAACAGCCTTTCTTGAAGAAAAGCTGACTTTGTTCCCTTTTATATTTCTTAACAAGCTGTGAAAACAAATACCCTGACTGTACTATACATAATTGAGAATGGGAAAAAGGGTACACATCCTTTTAACCTGACAAACTCATGCCATAAAGTTAACCTAACTGTAAATTGGATACGCCTTCAGATTAAAAGGGCAGCTATTAGAGCCATATTCAAGATACTGAAAACTAAAACAGCCTGAACATCCCAGTGGCAGAGGTCCTTGGTTGAATTATGAAATTCACCGTTCAGTTCAGTCGCTCAGTCTCTGTGACCCGATGAACCGCAGCACGCCAGGCCTCCCTGTCCATCACCAGCTCCCGGGGTTCACTCAGACTCACGTCCATCGAGTCCGTGATGCCATCCAGCCATCTCATCCTGGGTCGTCCCCTTCTCCTCCTGCCCCCAATCCCCCCCAGCATCAGAGTCTTTTCCAATGAGTCAGCTCTTCGAATGAGGTGGCCAGAGTACTGGAGCTTCAGCTTCAGCATCAGTCCTTCCAAAGAAATCCCAGGGCTGATCTCCTTCAGAATGGACTGGTTGGATCTCCTTGCAGCCCAAGGGACTCTCCAGAGTCTTCTCCAACACCACAGTTCAAAAGCATCAATTGTTCGCCGCTCAGCCTTCTTCACAGTCCATACATGACCACAGGAAAAACCATAGCCTTGACTAGACGGACCTTAGTCAGCAAAGTAAATGTTTCTGTTTTTGAATATGCTATCTAGGTTGGTCATAACTTTTCCTTCCAAGGAGTAAGCGTCTTTTTAATTTCATGGCTGCAATCACCATCTGCAGTGATTTTGGGGCCCCAAAAAATAAAGTCTGATTGTGGCTATTAACAAAAGATGTATTTTGCAACATACAAAGACATTAGTAACACAATGGAAAAAAGCAGGCCAGAAGGCAGCTTAATTGAAGGTTTTATGATTTTGGACAAAATGGCAAGATCCACCAGCCTAAGTTCAAATCCCAGCTCGACAACCAGTAGCTATAAGCTGGGACGCATTATTTAATTTGCCTGGATCTCCAGTTTTTCAGTTCTGAAATGGAGACAGTGGTAGTATTTACCTCATGGGAGTGTTTGAGGAGTAAATGAATTAATGCCAATCAAAATATTAGCACAGTACCTGGCAGAAAATTTGTTATTACTCTTACTGGAGTTCTTTACTTCAAACAACGGATGGGATCTCTGTTCAGCTTAAATGAGAAAACCATGTTTGTAAGAAGGGTACTGGTTGCTTTCACAAGCTGGAGACAGAGAAATGCAGTCAGTCGGGTCTTGGGATCCCAGCTGCAGGAATTCAAGGTCCTCTGTCCAGGATCCTGGATGATTCCCATCCACTACCCGGAGAAGACTCTTGAGAGTCCCTTGAGCTTCAGGGAGGTCACACAGGTCAAGTCTAAAGGAAATCAGCTCTAAATATTCGTTGGAAGGGCTGATGCTGATGCTTCAGTACTTTGGCCACCCTATGCAAAGAGATGACTCATCGGGAAAGACCCTGATACTGGGAAAGGCTGACGGCCAAAGGAGCAGGCACCAGAGGGTGAGACTGTTGGGTGGCATCACCGACTCGGTGGGCAGGAGTCTGAGCAAACTCCAGGAGGTGGTGAAGGACAGGAGCTGGGTGCGCTGCAGTCTCTGGGGTCGCAGAGTGGGACACACTCAGGGGCTGAACAGCAGCCACTGCCCCGCCTGGGTGGGGATTTAAGTCTTCAGAGGAGGGGCTGTGTCATACAAGTATCCACTTGCCCAGCCCAGAGTTTGACACTCCCCCTGAGAACCACCTGGAAGGCCGCCCTTCCCGAAGGGGCCCCCGCCTGGAGAGCAGCCCCTCGCATCACCTGACTTCATCAGGCTGGAGGCTGTGACACACGTTTCAGTAAATAGACTGGGATGGTCCAGAGGGTGTATGTTGAGTTGCTGCTGACAGTGGTTTTCTCAGGGTGCTGGGGTTGTGGGCATTTTAAAAATATTTTCCCTCTTTCCTTCCTTCTGCTCTCCATTCGGTCACTTCCTTAAAATTGAAACGTCTGCGCAGTTTCAAGTACTCTTGGGATTATCACCAGAATGCCGGGGTTTGCTTATTTGTCCTGGTGTCAGGGCTCTGACACTAGGAAGCTTCCTCTTTCAGAAGGAGGACTGTGCTCCCCTCCCTCCTCCCTACTTAAAAACTTTTTGTTGTGGAAACTTTCATGTGTTCATGAAGGAAGGAAGAATCATTTAATAAATAGCCTTGTATCCGTCACCCAGCTTTAACAATGATTAACATAGGACAAGTTCCCTCTCCCCCTTTTTCGGGCCAGAGCATTTTCTTTTAAGCAAGACATCTTTTCTTCTTCCTGCAGATTGCTTCTTTTTCTTCGTGGCTTCTTTGTCTTTGGTGGTGCTGGGTCTTCGTCGCTGTGTGCAGGGTCTCGCTGTGCTGAGCGGGGCTGCCCTGCAGAGCGTGGGCTTGCCACTGTGCAGCCTCTAGGCTCCCGGGCTGCAGTAGTTGCTGCCGCATGCAGGACCTTCCCGGGCCAGGGATCGAACCCGGGTCCCCTGCATTGGCAGGCGGGTCTTTGTCCACTGCCCCACCAGGGAAGCGCCCGATTACTTCTTAAGGATTAACAGCAGTGTAGAGGGTCAGGGCGTCCCATGGGCGTGAACCCTCAACAGCCTTCCCATCTGTGTGCACCGAGCCGTTCTCACAGTCGCTGTTCTGAGCCTGGGAATTTGGACCCTACAATGCATGCAATGCTTTCAGACTTGTCCAAACAGCATCCAGGCTCGCCAACTGAGGGGTCTGCTCTGCTGAGTTGCTGCTGGGTGTCCTTCGGTTCAGCCAGACAGTCTTTTGACAGTGAGCTCTGGTTTCACACGGGCTCTTGACAGTGGCTCGCATCCCGGGTGTCCTTGGCCTGCCTTAATTTGATACTCTCTGTCTCCTGGGTGTAAATCGCAGGGCCCACGGTCTGATTAAATAGAATGAACGTTTGGTTGGGAGTTAGAAGCAACTCTAGGCCTGGCTGGGCAGTTTACCCGCCCCCTAACAGCTTTGTTCTTTAGAATCTTCACCACAGACTGGAAATGTCTCCGTCTTTGCTAATATTACAGCCACTTGCTACATTTGTCTAATGAGCACTTGAATTGTAGCTGCTCCAAATTGAGATGAGCTGTAGGTATGAAACCCAGACCAGCTGTTGCAGGTTTTGTATGAGAAAAAATGAGACATTAATTTTTATCACATGGTGAAATGACATTTTGGATATGTTTGGTTAATAAAATATATAAATATTCTTCAAATTAATCTCACCTGTTTCTTTTTTCTCTAATGTTGCTACTTGAAAACTTAAAATCACACGTGTCTAGCGTTATATTTCTGTTGGATAGCGTAGGCCTAGAACATTCTACTCCATTCTCTGAAATTATTTGATATTGGGACTGTCATAATTACATCCAAAGTTTGACAAAGGGTCCTAACCGAGCACTTCAGTTGGCCCAAACACATCTCCTTACTTTAGTATTAATCAGAATTTCTTATTTTGGGACTGCTTGTTTAAATGGCAGCTTCCTTCTATGACCAGGACACGAGGAAGCACCCATTGTGATCACAACACAGCTGGGACTTCGTTGTCTTTTGGAGTCCATTGTTGTGGGCTGTGCTGAGACTACTGCTTGATAATTTGAGTAGTGGTAATGTTTTGCGATTTTATGGAGATCTCTGTTTTGTCTGTTAGTTTATTTGTCTCTGGCTGAGCTGAGGCTCCCTTGCTGTGGGGGCCCTTCTCCAGTTCCCGAGCAGGGGCTCCTCTTCAGCGGTGAGGCTCAGGCCTCGCCCGGGGGTGGCGTCTCCTGCTGCCGAGCGCCCTCTCTGGAGCAGGGCGCAGTGGCTGTGGCCCTGAGCTCAGTCACCCTGCAGTGTGTGCGGCCCTCCCGGACCAGGACTGAAGACCACGGCGCCGCCGGGGAAGCCCCCGATTGTCCTTCTAATGCCATCGGATTTTCCTGATACACACATGGAGCTAGACATTGAAAAAGTGGAGACGGGTGTTTATTCGACCTGGGTTCGACCTCTGGGAAGATCCCCTGGAGAAGGGAAGGGCTGCCCACTCCAGTGTTCTGGCCTGGAGAATTCCGTGGCCTGTGTAGTCCATGGGATTGCAGAGAGTCGGACACAGCTGAGCGACTTTCGCTTTTACCTGTGGTTATCTCTGCTTACCTGCTTATTTACGGTAGAAGCACTCCAAGCAAAGCAAAGACCAGCAGTAACAATTATACCAGACTTGTTTCTTGAACAGTATGAAGCGTCTCAGCACGTATCTTACCACCAGTGTTTTTCTAATGGACTGTTGAAGCTGAATCTGGCCTTTGTACCCCAACATCAAATTAAATCTCGGAAACTTCTGGAGATTTGGAGATTTTGGAAGGAGTTTTGGGTGAAGTAGCAGAGAATAGCTTTATTGGTTTGTCAGGCAAAAGGGGACACAGCAGGCTAATGCCCTAAAAACTGTGTGTTTCCACCTGGCAGGCAGCACGAAGTTTCACAGTAATGGTTCAGAGGGCGCCATCAGCTGGAAGACCTTCTTCCGATTGGCTGGTGGCGAGGTCATCGGGAGTCGGCGTCAAAGCCTCGTTCCAGCTGCTCTGGGGTCTGCGTGCTTAGGGCACCAAGCAGCTAACTTCTCCCACGTGGTGGGGGCTTCACAGCTGAACGCCGCTCAGAGTCACTGCTTCGTACCTCGTGAGGGGTCCCAGGACCCTGCCTCAAGGCCTCCTTCTTTCTGACTACTCCTCCCTTGTCTCGTGTCCCCCCCCCTTCCCTGACTAGCAGCTGTTTGAACCGGCTGTTTGGAATTTCTCGAAGGTCACAGAGGAGGAATGAAACCTGCTTCCTGCACGCAAGAGATGGGGACACAGGAAGGCTCTCCTGCCCGGGAGCCTCACAGGGTCCTGCCTGGAATCACAGGGGATTCCAGCCCTCCTCTATGTTCCCACCACATTTCGAGCCCCCCCATCACCTGGTCACCCCCAGGGCCCGTGTACACGTGTCCCTGGCAGACGCCGCGTGACGGACCCGTGGGCCCAGCCAGACAAGGACACAGCCACCTGGGCCAAGTCTGCTTATTCCTCTCGGGGAGGGGCCCCAGTTTTTCTGTACTCTTTCTCCATGGCCTCAGAGTTGTCGGGAGCTGTGAGTCTGTGGCAGGATTCAGGGATAAAACTGGTAGCATTCTGTGCTCACTTAGTATATCGTTACTTTCCTAGCGCCCTGAGGTCCTGAAGTCCTGGGATCTCTCTGAGCGCCTGGGGTCCTGAAGTCCTGGGGGATCTCTCTGAGCCCCTGGGGTCCTGAAGTCCTGGGGGATTGCTCTGAGCGCCCCTCGCACCAGCCGGTCCTATGCTTACACCTGCCGCAGCACCGGATGCTGAGACGCTGCTTGCACACCTGGCTTTCCGCACAGGCGTGCGTGTGCGCACCCCGTCGTGTCCTTGCAGTCTAATCTGGGTATGTTCTTCTGCTTGAGCCCTCTGGGCACCACTTCCTCTCAGGATGGAGCCCCCTGGGCTGAGTGTGTGAGGGTCAGGCGCCTGCCGGCCCGTCCTCCCCTCTGCCTTGCACGTGGAGGCACACAGCGCGGCCTTGCCCTTCCGTCCTCCCCTGCAGGGGAGCCTGGCTCGCCTCTGCGTCCTGGCTAACGCAGCCCTTGGTGCAGAGTCCAGCCTTCCCGGCCGCTGTGCTGCAGCAGCGCCCCTTGTCTGACTGTGGTTCTCTCACCCTTGTTGTTTTCCGTGCTGGACGGACGTGAAGGCGAAGCGACCAGGAGCTGCTCTGGCTCGGATCATCAGCTCCTTATCGCCAAATTCAGACTGAGATTGAAGAGAGTGAAGAAAACTGCTAGACCATTCAGGATGGAGGTTCATGACATTGTACAGGAGACAGGGATCAAGACCATCCCCAAGAAAAAGAAATGCAAAAAACAAAAATGGCTGTCTGGGGAGGCCTTACGAATAGCTGAGAAAAGAAGACAAGCTAAAGGCAAAGGAGAAAAGGAAAGATATTCCCATTTGAACGCAGAGTTCCAAAGAATAGCACAGAGAGATAAGAAAGCCTTCCTTGGCGATCAATGCAAAGAAATAGAGGAAAACAACAGACTGGGAAAGACTAGAGATCTCTTCAAGAGATACCAACGGAACATTTCATGCAAAGATGGGCTTGATAAAGGACAGAAATGGTAGGGACCTAACAGAAGCAGAAGATACTAAGAAGAGGTGGCAAGAATACACAACTGTACAAAAAAGATCTTCACGACCCAGATAATCACGATGGTGTGATCACTCACCTAGAGCCAGACATCCTGGAATGAGAAATCAAGTGGGCCTTAGGAAGGATTACTACAAACAAAGCTAGTGGAAGTGATGGAATTCCAGTTGAGCTATTTCAAATCCTGAAAGATGATGCTGTAAAAGTGCTGCACTTAATATTTCAGCAAATTTGGAAAACTCAGCAGTGGCCACAGGACTGAAAAGGTCAGTTTTCATTCCAATCCCAAAGAAAGGCAATGCCAAAGAATGCTCAAACTACTGCACAATTGCACTCATCTCACACGCTAGCAAAGTCATGCTGAAAATTCTCCAAGCCAGGCTTCAGCAATACGTGACCATGAACTTCCAGATGTTTAAGCTGATTTTAGAAAAGGCAGAGGAACCAGAGATCAAATTGCTAACATCCTCTGGATCATGGAAAAGGCAAGAGAGTTGCAGAAAAACATCTATTTCTGCTTTATTGACTATGCTAAAGCCTTTGACTGTGTGGATCACAATAAACTGTGGAAAATTCTGAAGGAGATGGGAATACCAGACCACCTGACCTGCCTCTTGAGAAACCTGTATGCAGGTCAGGAAGCAACAGTTAGAACTGGACATGGAACAACAGACTGGTTCCAGATAGGAAAAGGAGTATATCAAGGCTGTATATTGTCACCCTGCTTATGTAACTTATATGCAGAGTACATCATGAGAAACGGTGGGCTGGAGGAAGCACAAGCTGGAATCAAGATTGCTGGGAGAAATCACAGTAACTTCATATATGTAGATGACACCACCCTTATGGCAGAAAGTGAAGATGAACTAAAGAACCTCTTGATGAAAGTGAAAGAGGAGAGTGAAAAAGTTGGCTTAAAGCTCAACATTCAGAAAACTAAGATCATGGCATCCTGTCCCATCACTTCATGGCAAATAGATGGGAAACAGTGTCAGACTTTATTTTTCTGGGCTCCAAAATCACTGCAGATGGTGATTGCAGCCATGAAATTAAACGATGCTTACTCCTTGGAAGAAAAATTATGACCAACCTAGACAGCATATTCAAAAGCCAGAGACATTACTTTGCCAACAAAGGTCTGTCTAGTCAAGGCTATGGTTTTTCCAGTGGTCATGTAGGGATGTGAGAGTTGGGCTATAAAGAAAGCTGAGCGCCGAAGAATTGATGCTTTTGAACTGTGGTGTTGGAGAAGACTCTGGAGAGTCCCTTGGACTGCAAGGAGATCCAACCAATCTGTCCTAGAGGAGATCAGTCCTGGGTGTTCATTGGAAGGACTGATGTTGAAGCTGAAACTCCAATACTTTGGCCACCTGATGTGAAGAGCTGACTCATCTGAAAAGACTCTGATGCTGGGAAGGATTGAGAGCAAGAGGAGAAGGGGATGACAGAGGATGAGATGGTTGGATGGCATCACTGACTCGATGGACATGGGTTTGGGTGGACTCCGGGAGTTGGTGATGGACAGGGAGGCCTGGCATTCTGCGGTTCATGGGGTTGCAAAGAGTTGGACACAACTGAGCGACTGGACTGAACTGAACTGACATGAAGGGGATTGAATTTTTCCCTAGTTCCTGGTATGTTTAGTTCCTTGGGCATTACTGGATTTGTTTCTTCATTGCTAAAATATCCATTGCATTCAGGGTCACTAAAAAGATGGCTGGTGGCGTTCATTCACAGAGGGATTTTCATGGTTCATAATTGGTACGTGTTCTGTGCAGAGTGGTAGCTGCCAGCTATGTGTGACTGATGGCCGGACTTGAAACGTGGCTGTTCCAGTTGAAATGTGCTGCCCATGGAAAATGCAAACCAATCTTGAAGACTTAATATGAGAAAAGAATGTAAAATATTTTAATATTGAGTATTCATTGAAATAATTTGGTATCTCCATGGAAGGAGGAGCCTGGTAAGCTGCAGTCCATGGGGTCGCTAAGAGTCGGATAGCACTGAGCGACTTCATTTTAACTTTTCACTTTCATGCACTGGAGAAGGAAATGGCAACCCACTCCAGTGTTCTTGCCTGGAGAATCCCAAGGACGGCGGAGCCTGGTGGGCTGCCATCTGTGGGGTCGCACAGAGTCGGACGCGACTGGAGCGCCTTAGCAGCAGCAGCAGGTTAGATACAGCGTATTAAAATTAGCTTCACCTGTTTCATTTTGCCTTTATAAATGTGGTTCCTGGGGGCTTCCCTGGGGGTCCAGGGGTTGGACTGCTGCCGCCGCTGCAGGGGCAGAAGTCCAGCCCCTGGTCGGGGAGCAAAGCTCCTGCAAACTGTGTGGTACGGCCAGACTTTTTTTAAGCAAAGTGTTTCTTGATCACCTATTGTTAAAAATTGTTAAAGTGGTTGCTAGAATATTTATATGTGGTTAAATGTGGTTCTCAGGCTTCCTTGGTGGCTCAGCTGGTAAAGAATCCACCTGCAACGCAGGAGACGTGGATTTGATCCCTGGGTCAGGAAAATCCCTTAGAGCAGGGATAGCAAGCCAGTCCAGTATTCTTCCCTAGAGAATTCCATGGGCAGAGGAGCCTGACAGGCTACAGTCCGTGGGTTTGCAGCGCCTGACACACACAGACACACACCCACCCACAGACTGGGTTCACATCTTCCTTTGCCTGAGCCCTCTAGAGGGTTCTTACTCGTGAATGACCCTTTGCCTCCCTTCCAGATGCGAGGTTAGTGAAGATGAAACCACTTTTACTTTTCAGATTTTTTGATTTATTTTTTTACTGCGGTATCTGACCGTGAAGGCTCAGCACGTTGTGCTGGTTTCTGGCGTGCAGCAGTGACTCAGTTGTCTGTCTACCTGCCTACCCATCCGTCCGTCCGTCCGTCTCTATGTGGTGTTATATAGTATTATAAGGTATTGCGGGTTCTTTTCCGTTACAGCAAACTGCTTTTAAATTACGAGCCTTTGCGCGTGGTCGGAAGCTGTCATTGAAGGACTTCATTTGATCTCTTCTAGCCTTGACCTCAGATTTCCACAAACCGAATATGTATTTGAGCAGCTTGCGCATCCCCCAGATGCCATGCTGCTGGCTTTCTGTCCAGTCCAGAGGAGCCAGCCGTGCTCTGGCCCCGCCGCAGGGCCTGAGGACCGGGCTGCCCCGGGAGGAGGAGGCGCTGACTGGGGGCTGGAGGCGCGAAGGTCACGGGTCCGGCGAGGTGCGGTGCTGGGGTCCCTTCCAGGTGGCTGTGGCCCCCAGGCGTCTGCGGTCTGACCTACTGCACGGTGGTGGCCGGCCAGGAGACACACGGTGGTCAGCCCGCCGTCCCGGCTGCGTCTCCCGCGCTCCGCGCGCACCACTGCTGGAGTGAGCCCGCCCCGAGTCGGGGGGTGGCCATTCTTGGTAATTACATATGTGCTTTGTACCAGGATCTTGGACGATGGTTTGACATGAAGGCAGGGTCCTTTAGGTTTGATGATCAAATTCCAGGTGGAAGAAAGATTTTTTTCGAAAAACTTTTATTTGGAAATGTTTTCAAACTTAGAGAAAAGTGGTGAGCATAGCAACAAGCAGCGTCCCGCGTGTCTTCTGCCTAGATGGGCCTGTTGGTGACAGTTTGCCCTGTTTGCTTGGCCTCGTGCTCTCATATATGTGTGGACACGCCCACACTCACATATCACACATGAGTTTGTGTGTGTATGTGTCTGTTTGTATGTATTATACTTTTTCCTGGATCAAGTGAGAATAAGATGGATTTACATCACGGCCTTTTCCTCTTAAAATACTTAAGTATATATTTTCTAAAAATCAGGATATTTTTTCTTATAAAATGTTTTTTGTTACTTTTTTGCCTGTGCTGCACTGCTTGCAGGATCCTCATTGCCAGCGCACCCCCCACCCCCACTCCCACCCTCTGGACTGCCAGGGGATTCCCGCATATTCATTTACATAACCTCAGTTTAGTTACCAACTTCAGTAAATATTAGCATTGATGTAATACTTAATCCAGTGCTTGCTTGTTTTCTAATTTTAGAGTTGACCCAAAAATGTCTTTTAGAGCATTTTTTCCTCTCCATTAAGCACCCAGCAGGCTAGGATCACATCCGTATTTAGTTGTCACGTGAAAGTCAGACAGTGAGTCTCCTCCCCTCAGCACTTCCAGAAGCTTCTGACAGCAGATGCACGGGACTTTCTGCTCAGCTCTCCAGCCAAACCCAGCTGGGCGTCTGGCGACTTAGCTCCAGGGCCGCCTGCCTGCGGTCAGCGCAGACCCCACCAGGCCCGGGGCCTGCACCCCTTCAGATGTGACCCCAAGTTCAGGTTGTCACCCATCTTCCCCACTGGCCAGCTGTAAACCGGAGGCTCCTACTCCTGGGCTTTGATAACTTTGCAGAGTGGCTCTCAGAGCTCAGGAAAGCAGTGACTAGATTTCCGGTTTTTTCATAAAAGGATACAAGTCAGGATACAAGTAGAGGAGAAGCCTGGAGCAGGGTGGGGAGCGTGGAGCGCCTCCACATCTCCAGTCGGGCCGCCTCCCAGCACCTCTCGGCTTCTCTTCCGGAGCCGCTCAGTTCAGGGTTTGACGGAGGCCTCTTAGGCATGGTGGTCAGAGCACTGGCCGGTGGTGATTAGCTCAGCCTCCAGGCCCTCTCCCCTCCCGAGGCGGGGGTTCCAACCTCTCCTCTCTGTGTGCTTCTTTGCAAAGCCACTCACAGAAGCGCAGGTGCGGCTGGAGCGGCCTTTATGAATAACAACAGACACTCCTTTCACCTCTGTGTCGCCGTCGCCCGTGCAAGCCCAGGAGCTGTAGGAGCACTTTGCTAAGAAAGGGGACAGAGACCAAATGTGTGTTTCTGGTCGTAAATCAGGGTCACTGCGCCTCTCCGTCTGCTCTGACGTGGACAGCTCCTCCTCCCCACCACCTTCCCTCTTTTTGTCTTTTATAATATCGATGTTTTGGTGGAGGAATGTTTTCAATTTTAAGACTAAAGTTGTTAAACCTGGGAGAAAATACATTTTTGTCATCTTTTGATTCCACGGGAAAGACCTTTGCAAGCAAGACCTTGAAGAAACTCCAGACATAGATTTGACTTTCTGAAAAATGTAAAATTCCTACATAATCAAACCACAAGCCAACAAACAAAAACCCCAACAAAACTGAGAGGACAGACAGAAGAAGACCCACATCCTAGAGAAGCAGGCAGAGGACCTGAACAGGCAGCGCCCAAAGAACAAACGCAAGTGGCCAGGAGCAGGGAGGCCGTCCAGGGCACCCAGTGAGCGCAGGCCGCACAGCGGGCTCGGGCTGGCGTCCGAAGACTGGCGAGTGAGCGGGCTCTCCGCTGTTGGCCGGTGTGGGGGAAGGGCTCTGTCTCAGCGCTCCTGTGGCGGACTGGGGCGGACCTTACTGGGAGGATGAATTAGGGGGCGTGTATCAAAACTTTAAATAGCACTGACTCTGTGTTATGAGGTCTGTGGCTGAGTTAACTGTTGTAGACTTGTGCGTTGTAGAACAGAGGCGNGCACAGGGTGACCTTCCACCAGGGCTGCGTCATCCCGCCCGGGGGGGCACAGGGTGACCTTCCACCTCGGGCGGCATCACCCCGCCTGGGGGGCCACAGGGTGACCTTCCACCCGGGCAGCGTCATCCCGCCCGGGGGAGCACAGGGTGACCTTCCACCCAGGCGGCGTCATCTGTTTCCACTACCTAGCGGGAGAAAGCTTGCCATGTTTTGTTTCTCTTGAAAAAGCAGTGACTAGAGAAAGGAGGGAAAGATGTAAATAAATGTGAAATAATACGTGGGTGAGTGAATAAACGAGTGATTGCATATCTGTCATAGCTGGCCTGTGGGAAGGGCTGCGGAAGGTTCACGCAGAGGTGGAAGGTAAAGAAGTTCGGCACCGAATGTATTTTCAAGTTGGGTCTTGATGACTGGCTCTGTGTCGCTTCTCCCTCTGCTATTTGCTGTTTGAGGAGCTGGAATTCCCGTGGCTGGGATTCAGAGCGGCGTTTTGTTCTGTGGGCTCGGCGATGCCAGGACCCTTGGCCTGCACTCTGCGCGTGGAGAGGGAGTGGGCACAAGCCCGTGATCATGTGAGGTGCCCACAGGAGCCCGTGGTGGCCCCTCAGCCGGGACCGCGCCTGTGACACGCAGCCGCTGCACACGGCTCCTGCGTACAGAGCAGGCCTCAGCCTTTTCAGGGTTTAGAGTAGGCCCCCCAGGGCATGAGCACCCCTGCGTGGCCAGGGGGCATGTGCAGAGGGTGCTCCAGGCCTCGGGGTCAGTGGAAGCCAGGAGCGGGGTGGTAAGGGGGTGAGCAGGAGAGGTTTGGGGGTGCCGCGGGGGCCTCCTAGCGTGCAGAGCGTAAGACCAGCGTCTCGCAGCTCAGGTCAGGACGGGGGCCGTGGGGCTCCCTGGTGGTCTCCTGTCTGTTGATGTGAGAATTCACTGGCCTGTAACTGGATGGCATCACTGACTCAGTGGACATGAATTTGAGCAGACTCCGGGAGATCTCAGAGGACAGGCAAGCCTGGTGTGCTGCCGTCCATGGGGTTGCAAAGAGTCAGACGTGACTTGGAGACAACAGCAACGTAGTTAAGATAAATGGAATATGGTGACTGCCCTTCTAAAGGCTCTCTGAGTGTAACACAGAGTGTTTTAGAGAAAAGCCTAAGCTTACATGTCTCAGAGGAGGATTTTAAAATGAAGACTAAACTCGGTACTCTCATGTATTACTTCTGATTCACATCTTGGTTGATACCCCACGGTCTCGGGGGCCCTCTGACCACCTTCTGGGGCAGCCTCACAGGCTGGGGCCTCGAGCTCCTCGAGGCTGCCGCCACCCTCACCTTCCTCAGACTCCGTTCCCTCTGGCTGCGTTCCATGCCTGTCCTCCCTCCCACACTCAGTGCACCCTTTCCCAGCTGTGAAGCCCTCCCTCAGTCCCAGATTTCTGAGCTCTCAGCTCTGAGCTTAGACAGCACTTAACTGCCTTTGCAACTTATTTGGAATGTTTCTGCTGCCAACTTGAATTGTTTGTTTCTCTTCTTCCTTTTGTGTGTGGGAAACAGCTTGATATGACCTGGCCCAGCTCCATCCCCAACAAGATTGTAAGCTTGGAGATGCCAGTGTGTGTGTGTGTGGGTGTGGGTGTGTGTGTGTGAGTGTGAGAGAGAGAGAGAGAGAGACAGACACTGATTTTTTGATTTCTTTCAGCTCTTGAGGAAGTCTATTTTACAAAGAGGAAAACCTGTGGTTGAAGGTTCTTTGGAGAAGAAGCCCCCTTTTGAAAAACCTAGTATTGAACAGGTAAAAAAATAACAGAAGCCCCCTTTTTAAAATTGCTTTAAGGCTGAACAAACCTCATCTTCATCTTCATAGCTGGCTTAGAGATGTTCAAGTCTGTAGGAATCGTCTCAAGCCCTTTGGATCAGAAGTAAATACTCCACGTAGTAAGTGATTAAGCTTTTGTCTCTTAGGCTGCTGAATGCTCAGAATTCACTGTGTGTTTGGGAAAGAAAAAAAAAATTAAGTAGAACATGTAGTTCGTCAGAACACATGAAATGGGCTTTTTTCCTGGTGTTGATGTTTCAAAATTAAGTCTTTGTCCCTGTGTTTGGCACTGTTGAAAAGTCTATTGAGGTGAGGGAATTCAGGAGTAATGTGAAAAACATTGTAAGTCAAGCAAAAAGCACAGAGAAGAAATGAGATTTTGTATCCAGAAGCTGGCTTCCTGCCACATTATGATTCCTGCAAAGAAGCTGAGATCCACGTGGGGCCTCTGTTAATATGTACAGACCTTTCCTGTTGGGTATTGTCAGGATCTGCCGTCTGTATCAATTTTTTAGCCTCTCATTATTTCTTAAGTAAATATCAGATACTCTGGACTGAGTTTCCTGATGAGAGTAGTTACAGAGACATGATATGAGATACAAATAAGTGTGTTTTATCAGTCCGTTTTTAGTAGAAGAAACGTTGTCTTCAAACCCTACAAAATAAGATTTCATTGTTACTTTATTTGAAGTTAAATTAGATGAGAGCGTTCTGAAGACATTAAATTAATCCACAGATTTTTTTTCAAAAGCTCATATCAAAATTACTCAACATGTAAGAATTTTGGGGGGTAAATTTACTAAAAAGTGAAAGAATGACAGTAAAGAGTTTACAGTCTCGTGGTTTAGTTCACTGCAAGGCCTTGCTAGCAGACGTTGGATTAAAATTTTGTGAATGTAAAAACATATTTATCCAAGAATCTCGTTATATGTGAGCTCCTGTTATGATTGTACAGCAAGAGTTATTCTGCAAAATAGCCATATTTTATTGTTTCGGGGGTTTCGACCTTTTCAGCCCACTGTGTTGATTTTGTCTTTGCTGGTTGATAATTGCAGCAGCAGAGAGTTGCAGCCCCCAGCCTCTGTGTCACTTGTCACAGGCTGTGATCCGAGGCATGGTTCCCTCTGGGCATTCCTGTTTTCTAATTAAAAAAAAAAAGAGGTTTTTGTGAACAGAGAACTGGCTGTTCTTTCGCTAATGACCACCGCTGGTGCTGACTGGGTGGGGGTCAGGATTTCGGAGCTGCATGAGTAAATTGCCTTCCCTCCTTTCAAGGGTGTGAACAACTTTGTACAGTACAAATTCAGTCACCTGCCGCCCAGAGAAAGGCAGACGCTGGCCGAGCTGGCAGAGATGTTCCTGAGCCGCGTCAACCACTGGCATTTGGAGGCGCCGTCCCAGCGGAGGCTGCGCTCTCCCCGCGACGACGCCGCAGGGTACAAGGAGAACTACACCAGGTGAGGGGGCGCCCCGGCCCGGCGGCCTCAGTGTGAGGGACCCGGGCGCGTAGAGCCGCGCGGCCTAGTGCAGCAGTGGCCCGCCTCACGTGGCCACTGGGCCCCGGAAGGGTGGCTGGCCTGAATTGAGATTTCCCAGACTGTACAAAAAGAGAACGTGAAGTGTTTCATTCATCATTTTTCATATTGATGGCACGTTGAAATGGTAGCATTTTGGATATATTGAGTTAAATAATCGTTAAAGTTAATTTCACCTGTTGCTATTTACTTTTTTAATGTGACTACTGGGAAATTTAAAATTACATATGTGGCTTGTATTGTATTTCTAGTGAGCACTGCTGGTCTAGATAACTATATTATGACTCTGTAATTATTATATAGAGACCTTACTCTTTAAAAAAAAATGCAGTGCCCAAGAATATCAGTTCAGTTCCGTTCAGTCTCTGTCGTGTCTGACTCTGCGACCCCATGAACCGCAGCACGCCAGGCCTCACTGTCTGTCACGTGAACTCCCAGAGCTTGCTCAGACTCACCTTCATTGAGTGGGTGATGCCATCCAACCACCTCATCCTCCTTCATCCCCTTCTCCTCCTGCCTTCAGTCTTTCCCAGCATCAAGGTCTTTTCCAGTGAGTCAGTTCTTCACATCAGGTGGCCAAAGTATTGGAGTTTCAGCTTCAGCATCAGTCCTTCCAGTAAATATTCAGGGTTGGTTTTCTTAAGGATGGACAGTTTTAACCTTGCAGTCCAAGGACTCTCCAGAGTCTTCTCCAAAGAGGGAAAGGCCACCATAGTCTCAGCGCCTTGGTGTGAATATAATAGTGTTATATACATGGTCTTAGGGTCTTTCTCTCTTTAAGTACATGTTTCACATTTGTTAGAATAAAAGAAAAGAGAGCACTTGCATCTTCTTTGTCCACGCCTCCCCTGCCCCGTTTAAACATTTTACTGGTTACATTATTGTCTGTTGATGCAACTTTTCTCTGTTGGTGGACATCAAACTCTGCACATATTCTTGGATTACGTGTATTTTTTCTAAAATGGGAATGTAATTTTATTACTTATGATTTGCAGAATAATAGAATTGAGTTTATGACTTAAGCGTCATACACGTGGACCATACAAAATAGTGTGACATATTCATCTTTAAGGAAGAGAGTGGCTTGTATTACCCACTTTATTCACCTTTTCATAACTTTTCCCATTTACATTTTATAGGCATATCAAGCTTGCTTCAGGGTTTTTTGTTTTTAGCCTTTTTCCCCCCTGGAGTTAAAATAAGCAATGTTTTTTGACAACCTGTGAAGATCACTTCTACTCAGATTTAAACACAGGTGACAAGTAGAAATGGGTAGAGTTAAAGGTAAACTTTGCTCTCTAACTACTGGCCTGATTTTATGAGTAACATCCAAGTTTTTGCCTCTCATCCAGCCTTTTATAATATATACAATTTGAATTATAAAATATTTCAATAAATAAATAAATATACAGTTTGAATTATAAAATATTTAAATAAATAATAAATAGGATTTGCAGATTGCCTCATAATCCACTTTTAAAATGATACCTTTATTTTCACATCTTCATTTCAGAGTGTTGTATTAATAGTAGTTCCTATATTGTAACTGTAATGAGTTGAAATAGTAGAACTCTCTCTCTCTCTCTCTCTATATATATATATATATATATATAGTTTAACAATTTTAATTTATTTTTTGTCTGCACAGTAAGGCCTGTGGCATCTTAATTGCCTGGCCAGGGAGCATGCCTGAGCCCACTGCAGTGAGGGTGCAGGGACCTGACCATCGGGCCACTGGGGAAGGCCCGTAGCTTTTAACTCCATCTGTGAACAGTTGCCAAAACTGATTGTGAAAGCGAAACCCCTGAAATATTTGCCCCTCTAAGAGAGGAAAGATTGTTTAAAGGAGGAGAATTCATTGTGAAGCGGCCCAGGAGTTGATGCTGTATTTTAGAAAACAGAATAAAAATAGTTTGTAGCATGTGGGAGTTACCAAGAAACGGGCAGCACTGCAAACCCTCGAGCAGTCGTGAACGGGCCGGGAGTTGTGGAAGGAGTGATGGGCTTGAACCGCGGCCCGGTTCCCGCGCCGCCCCCCCGGGAGAAGCTCAGACGCTGGAGGTGCTTCCCCTCCGAGCCTCAGTCACCCTAGCGCGGGACTCCAGCTGGACTCGAGCTGGAGCTGTGCCCGGGGAGGAGAGCGCGGGGTCTGGAGTCGTTGAAGGAAGGGCGGTGCCGGCCCAGAGCCCTGCAGGGTCCGGGGCCTGCCTCCCCTGGGGCGGAGGGTGCGTCCCTCGTGGGTGGGTGCGTCCTGCTCAAGGCGGCGACCAGCTGACCCCTGGGCGGGCGACCCGCCTCGGTGGGTGATAATAGGGAGGCTCCCCCGGCACCCGGCCTGCCGGTGAAGAGGGGGAGCGGAGAGGACCAACCTGTGAACGCTGTGAGATGCAGACCTCACGGTCCTGAGCGCTTGAGAACCGAGGAGAGCTCACACCGCCCGTCTCACTGATGCCGCTTCTCTAACGGGGCCCTCTTAGCCCTGAGGGTGACAGGGCCCGTGGGGATGGTGGGCTCCGGGGCCCTGGAGGGCAGGCTCAGCTTGTCCCTGCGGGCCACGTGCTGGATCACACGGGGTCCACGTGCTGAGCACGGAGGTGGGAGAGACAGGATCCTCGTGGAACAGGATAAACTCAGAAAGTGACTGTGTTCCTTATCACGTGAGGACTTACCCCATGAAAGGTTAAATGCTTGCTGAATAGTAGAACTGCTTATATTACTTACACTCTCTGTTCTGAAGTTAGGCAAAACATAAGTATTTTATATGTTGAAAAATCTGATACATTAATGTTAACATATACTTAACCTTAATAATCTATATGAGTATATATTAAATATACCTTTATATGTCCCCCAGAAGTCACCGTGGTTTTAGAGACAGACCAGGACAAATATTTTGAAATTTTCTGATGGTGTGCTAATATAATTCCATGAGAAAATAGCTGGAAAAGTGTCAGAGGAATATGACTTCTTAAAATACATCTGACCAACAGAACATGCTAAAGTGAAATGTAAGTTGCTCAGTCCAGTCTGACTCTTTGTGGTCCCGTGGGCTGTAGCCCACCAGGCTCCTCTGTCCATGGGATTTCCCAGGCAGGAATACTGGGGTGGTTTGCCATTTCCTTCTCCTGGAGATCTTCCCAACCCAGGGATCAAATCCGGGTCTTCTGCATTGCAGGTGGATTTTTTACCATCGGAACCGCCGGAGAAGCCCATGCTAAGGGAATGTGGCAAATTATTTGCCTTAGATTCTGAGCTGTGCAGACCACCTCAAAATGAGAAGTTATGCTTGTCTTGGCGAGATGTTTTGTAAGAATCCAAGCAAATTAGATATAACTAAATTGAGTCTGGTGAAAGTTTTCTGTGACTATTGCACTGTGAGGTATAGACCATCACCAGGCTTCCTGAATGTTCATAATTAGGCATGTCATCCTAGGATGGCATCTATCATGAATTGTGGGAGGAGCAGTGTGACGGGGCTTCAGAGAGCCAGCTTCTAGTCTGGACTCTGAAAGTAACTAGTCTTCAGTGCGGGAACACCAGGAGGGGTCACGTAATCCCTGAGAGCTGTAGGACTTTCTGTCCAGCAGTGAGTAGGCGCCATGTCCTTCTGCACTCGTGTCTTCCAGCTCTACTCATGTTTTAAAGAAAGCAGGGTCACTGCAAGTAAGCCCAGTGATATGAAAATCTGAGAGTTGTTTGAACAGTCAGTGACGGGCACACCATGCCGTCTCTGTTAGGCATACGAAAGTGCCTGAACCGTCCAGAGGTTTAGGTACAGCCTGTTTCCCAGGTTAGTCTTTAGAGGAACGGCTGAGCAGCAAGACGCACAGCCATTCCTGTCTCCTCCTGTCTCCCCACACGCCTGGACCGTCAATGACCACAGCACCCGAAGCACCCAGAACACGGCGCCTCATCTCCTCTCTTTTCGTACAGTGCCCTTAGACATTTATAAGATTAGTTTTGGAAGAAAAACAGAACTAAACTAAAAAAGTATAAACTTTAGTACTATAAAGTGATTTTCAGAGGAAATAAATGAAAACCTTTTATTTGACAATTTTGACTAGATGACATTAATCTACATTGCCTTCCTCTGCCCTGCGGAGAGTGAATGACCTGTTAAGTACTTCAGATAACATTTTATGATTTTACAATATTTATCACTATCATTGTTGTAACAGAGATAGTATCGGTCTTCAGTAGAGTCTCAGACATCCGTGACCTCCATAGATAGGAATGCTCTTCAGACTCACAATCAGCGCTGCCAGATGGAGCATGGCGTGACCCACAGACGTGAGCCACGTCGGCGATTCGATGTTGTCTAGTAGCTACATTTAAAAAGATACAATGGCTCATTAATACTAACTGTTTTATTTGACCCAGTGTATAAGGATGTTATCACTTCACATGGAATCAATATGAGCAATTATTAATGATGTCTTTTACTTTTTTTGTACTAAATCTTTCAATTCCAGTGTGGGGGGTTTATAATTAGAGCATATTTTAATTCATTCGCTACATTTTAAGTGGTTAAAGCTAAATGGAGTTCTACCAAAACAGTAAAGTTGTGTTTAATGAAAATGTATTTCTCAGGGTTTCCATTTGAAAGTAAATTTTAAAATATTTTTTCCTCGATTTTAAAATTTCAATGGTTTTGATTTACAGTGGTGGTAGTTTTAGGCATACAGCAGAATGATTCGGACACACGTGTGTGTCGTAAAGAACCCAGCTGCCAGTGCAGGAGACGTGAGAGACGTGGGATCAGTCCCTGGGTCAGGAAGATCCCCTGGAGAAGGAAATGGCAACCCACTCTGGCATTCTTGCCTGGGGAACTCTGTGGACAGAAGAGCCTGGCAGGCTACAGTCCACGGGGTCACAAAGAGTCGGGCACGACGGAGCAGGTGCATGTATATTGAGAGAGTATAAATCTGTTCTTTCCCAGAGTCTTTTGCATTGTGGCTCATCATAGGGTGGCTCACTGTGCCATACAGCAGGCCCTTGTTGGTGGAAAGTGAATTTTAAATTGATTACAGTTAGGTGTCGCTCAGTAGCTCATCATGTCTAACTCTTTGTGACCCTGTGGACGGCAGCGCGCCAGGCTTCCCTGCCCTTCACCATCTGCCTTTTGCTAAGACTGGCGTCCGTGGAGTTGGTGACGCCATCAGCCACCTTGCTCTCTGTTGTCCCCTCTCCTGCCTTAAAGCCTTCCCAGAATCAGTCTCTTCAGGAAAACGAACGTGGTTACCAGAGAGAAAAGGGGTGGGGGCGATGAATCGGACTGTGGGGCTCGCAGACGCAGCTGCTGTGTGTGAAATAGACAAACAACAAGGACTGACTGTGTAGCAGCACAGGGAACCACATTCAAGGCTTTGTAGTAACCTACAAGGAAGAACCTGGAAGAGTCTCCGCGCGCACACGTAAAACTGAGTCACTTTGCTGCGTGACTGAAACTAGCACAGCCTTGCAAACCAGCGATACTTCAGGTAAAATAAAAAAGGAAAGCGTGTTCACTTGTCCGCGTGCTCAGCAGTCACGCATGGCTGGTGGCCACACGGTATTCCGACTGCTGTACACTGTCAGCACAGGCGCACGGCGGCCTTGTCGTCACAGAAGCCTTCACCGGACAGCTCTCCTAGGTCCTTAAATCCTCGCATCTCCCACTGCCCGCATGGGACACACTTTCATAAAGATTTACAGTCTGAGGATCGCCTAGCTCTCGTGAAATCGATCTGATGGTTATGGTTTGTGCTTACGTTTGTACTCTCACAGTTCGCTCCCTGGGAGCTGGCCTGCCTTCAGCTCCAACTATTCTAACTTCATTAAGTGGCCGTGGACTGACTTCCAGCAAAGACTAGCTTGGCAGGCGAGGAATTTCTATATGATATGCCTTATAAATTACAAAATAAACGCATCCTGTAGTTTTTTCTGCTACCAAGGTCACTGTTTCCAACTTGACAGGATATAAGACAGCACTCAAGATGCCCACCTGGGTCCTGTATCATAGGGTGACATTTGGGTGTGAACTATTAGGACAGGAGACTTGAGAGGAACAGAGTAGCAGGGTTTTGAGGTTAATTTTGAATCTAGGTAGACGAATGAACACTGACGCAGGCTTCCTTCCCCAAAGGTGAAACAGCCCCACCCCATACACAGGGGAACTATGAAATAATTCAGAGTAACATGAAGAGTAAGTCAAAGGCCTGAGTAAGTGAGCATCACTCCACTCTTTATTGAGGACTGACCGTCATCGAGGCTCCTTCAGCCGTCTGGGCGTGTGGGAACTCGGCCGCTCACCGGAAAGGGCGCCAGAGAGGGGCCCCGGCGGGGCAGAGGGCTCCATCCAGGGGAGAGGGGTCCCCGGCGGGGCAGAGGGCTCCATCCAGGGGAGAGGGGTCCCCGGCGGGGCAGAGGTTTCTATCTGGGGAGAGGGTCCCTGGTGGGGCAGAGAGTCCTATCTGAGGAAAGGGGTCCCCAGTGGGGCAGAAGGTTCATCCAGGGGAGAGGGGTCCCCTGCAGGGCAGAGGGTTCTATCCGGAGAGAGGAGTCCCTGCGGGGCAGAGGGTCCTATCTGGGAAGGGGGTCCCTGGTGGGGCAGAGGGTTCTATCTTGGGAGAGGGGCCCCTGGTGGGGCAGAGGGTTCTGTCTGGGGAGAGGGGTCCCCTGCAGGGCAGAGGGTTCTATCCAGGGAGAGGGGTCCCCTGCAGGGTGGAGGGTTCTATCTGGGAAGGGGGTCCCGGGTCGGGCAGAGGGTTCTGTCTGGGGAGAGGGGTCCTCCCCCTGAAGAGGGGGAGCTGGGTCTTTCTCTGAGGAGCAGGACCTGGGCACTAAAGCCCGGTCCCTCCCGGGTCTCCGCTGCCCGCTGGCCCCCCCTGCCCGGACTGCTGGGAATTTCAGGCCTTGCATCTCTGGGAGGCCCTGGAGCAGGTGGTGGCGGATGAATGCGTTTTCCAGCTTCTCGGCTGACGCGGCGTCCTGAATCTGCCCCGCATCAGCCCTGTGCCCCACTCTGTGCTCAGGGATCAGGAAANCCGAAGCCTCGGGGGCAGAACTGGGTGGGGGGGCAGGACCCCCATCCTTGCAGCCACTTGGGAGCCTCGTGGGTGTTTCCAGCCCGTCTGAGACGAGCTTGACTCTGGGTCGACTGACCCCTTGGCGTGTCTTCTCTCTCCCGAGTCTCAGAACACAGGCTGGGGCTGTGCGTGGGGTTTTCAGCTCCAGGCTGCTCCAGGGCAGTGGGGACCCTGCAGAAGTGGTCTCCAAGAGGGAGTGCAGGAGAGCCCGGGGCTGTTTCTAGCACCCCGTTCTCCAGCGCTTCCTGAGGCTGCCGGGTCATCCCTGTCTCAGCTGGAATGAACTGGATTCCAAGGGAGGGAGCTGGCCTGGGATAGACAGGTCTCTGGTAGGAGGATCTTCGTGCCTCTGTCCTCAGCTTCCTGGGCACACACGTGCCCTTGGCCCCTTGCTGCTTGAACCTGCTAGACGTCCAGCGTGTAAAGACTCAAATATTTTCCAAATGTAGGAAATAGGTCAGAGGGGTAGGAAGGTACAGTGTACCCCACTGAGCTTGGAAATGGGTTTTCAGTGTGAAGAACGCAGACTTTAGCCTAAGTGGCTGGCGGCTGAGGGTGCAGGTGACGACGCATCAGAGCTGTGATGGCGAGGGCGGAAGCTCTAGGTCTGAGAGTTCTGCCACGGACAGCTGTGAGGCGGAGAGCAGTTTAGGAGAGGTGCTGTTATGTTCCTGGAACAAAGACGGATGGAAGCCTGTTTTATCTGAAAAGCTAGGTTTTTGTGATCACTACTGTTTCTGGGTTACCCAGTTTGTTTCTCAGGAAAGATGATCATTTTAATTTTTAAAGGTAAGTTAGGTCCAAAACAAGAACAAAAATGATTTTCTGATGGAAACGGACAGAACAATTTGTTTTTGCAGTTGAGCATGAATCTCCAGTGTTAGGTAGAGGATAATTTTCACGAGCTTTAGCTGAGCATGAGTCCTAGTGACCTGATTGGCAGCATTTCCTGAGGACAGCCAGCACGTAGGATGAGGCAGGGCCCGAACACTTGGTGTCCCGCAGGGAGGAAGGTCCAGAAAGACCTCAGCAGCAGGTGTTGTCCCTAAACGGGCCAGGAGCTCTGGGATGCTCGTGTGTCTCCGTGGCTGCCTTTAGCTGGTCTGAGCCCTTTCCTTAGCGATTAGAGTAGCTTTCTTGTTTCTCTGCCACGTCTGCCTTGTAAGCCATGTTTTGTGTGTTCAGATTATAGTTGTCGTCCTGCCTCTAAGCCAAGGGACAGAGGACCCCTCCCTCGTCACACCTTTTATGGTGCTTAAAGAGAAATTTTAATTATCTTGCTTAGGAGCAGGTTTTTGCTGTAGCAAGCTCATTTTCCTTCTTGCAGATATTTGCTAATTGCAGTGTTCTCTTCCTTCAGCCCGCAGTTCTGGCATGCTTATGCTGGTCAGCTGAGATCAATGCCGCTTTCTTTCCTTCTCTGTTACTAATGGTAGGGTAAAGCTGCCACCCACTTCTCCTCAGTCCCTTTCCACTGAACATGACAACAGTGGAGGCTGTTAGGGGTTTATAGCTGCAGACTCGGCAGCCAGAGGTGCCGTGTGGAGCCAGGGCCCGGCTCAGCCAGGCTGCAGGTGCCGCCCGCCCCGTGGGCCCCCTGCTCTCAGGTGTGTCCTCAGGGCTCGCACCCTCGCTGTCCTGCGCTTCCTACGCCGCCCTTCCTTCCTTCTTTTTCTGGCTGTGCTGCTCGGCAGGCTGGATGCTGGTTCCCCAGCTGGGCATTGAACCCAGACCCCTGCAGGAGGAGTGCGGCCCCACCTCTGCCTCCGCAGGGGCTCCAGCCCTGCCTCCCGCTTGGCTTCCGTGTGTGCCGTCCCCTGCGTGCACCGAGTCACACGAGTGTCCTTTAAAACTTCAGCACCTGCACTCCATCTCGAAAGTGATGAACGGGCGTTTGGTGGGGATCCGATTCAGAGAGAACAAGGAGGCAGCGGGCCCCTGCGGCCCCCGATCTGCTCTCTGAGCCTTTAGATGCTCCTGGCTTCCCCACGTGTGGTGTTCTTTTGTTCCACGTGCCATTTTGTGCCCTCTGTGTATGTAGTAAGCACTTTCTCATGACACTAGATGAGACTTTTATTGTACTGAAATAATTATACGTGTGTATAACACACACGACTATTTTCCTAAATTATTAATGGCATTCTTCTTTGGTAAGTCTCCGTAGGGCTTCATGAAGTGTTCCTATTATGTAATTGCTCGTAAAGAAGGAGCCTGGGAAAGGAAAGGAAGTTTGCTTCTGTGATGAAGGGCGGTCGGGAAGTCTTGAGGGCTGGGCGAGGTGACGGCAGGCTCTGCTGGGCTAACGGAGGGGATGCATCTGGAACCTCCCCTGTCGTCAGCAAGGGCAAGCTGTGATCTCAGTAAGGATGCTGCTTCCTGTTGCTGTCAGCCTTTCTGTGTTAGGTGAGAAACGTCCGGAAGAGTTCTGAAGCGTCCGTTAATGGTGGCGGGCTTGGCACAAGTGGCTCCCGCTGCTTCTTTAAGCCGTGTGTCCCGCCGCTGAGTGCAGGGCGGCGCTCGTGCGGTGCTTCCCGCTCTTACATCTTCTGAGTGTGAGCGGCGAGCCAGAAGACCTCAGGGCCTTTCCCACCTGTCTTCACTGTCAAAGCCCAGCCTCCCCCTGCCTTCTGCAGTCTTACTGGGTTTGATTAATGAGGAGACTAGTGGTACTTTCCCTGATTGTGATGAGGACGATGTTAATTTCAATCTAAGCCCTTAATCAGTGATCCAAACTTGGCAGGATTCAAATTCAAGTTTAAGGTCACTTGACCCCTTTACGGGCCCTGGTGGCTCAGACGGTAAAGCGCCTGCCTGCAATGCGGGAGGCCTGGGTTCGATCCCTGGGTCAGGAAGATCCCCTGGAGAAGGAAATGGCAATCCACTCCAGTACTGTTTCCTGGAGAATCCCATGGACAGAGGAGCCTACCAGGCTCCTACAGCCCCCGGGGCCGCAAAGAGTCGGACACGCTGAGCCCCTTCACTTCACTTGACCCCTTTATGAAGGTAAAGGACACACAGAGCGTATAGCGTCGCTTTGGGGTGGGGCAGGCCCCCGAAGCAGGTCCGTCCACAAAGACTGAACAGCCCTGCGTGCGCTCAGCTGAGGCTTTGTTGCCGAGGGGATTAGGAAGAACGCTTTTTAAAGGGTTTTTGGATTCCAAAGTTTCAGAGACGTTTGATCGCTGACCTTTCACCTCGATGCAATATAAACTTCTTGAAGGCAAGGCAAGGTTGTGTTCACTCTGTCCTCCGGGGTGTGGCCTGGCAGCTGCGTGTGGGGGCATTCAGTGTTGCTGAGCGAATGGAGGAGCGCTTCCTCAGTGGTCAGCACCAGCTGAGCGTGGTCCTGGCCACCACCTCGTGCAGAAGTTGCTGTTGATGTTTCCATTTTTATTATAAAAGGGGAACCGAGGTCACAGAAATAATAAGTGGTGAGCTTGGTAGCTGGGTTTAGACCCTAAGCTCTTAGCCGTTATTCTGTATTCCTCATGAGAATGAATGTGCCCTGAAAAGAGGTTTGCAGGAGGACTTTCCAATACCGGCAGTGTAGATTTGTGTTGGTATTTTAATCAGTCTTTGCATCTTGGGGGGAACATACAAGCTGTCCAGGGTACTTCTCAGCACCCGGTGGCTGGGCCTCTCGCGGCCTCCAGTTCAGTGAGCCTGGGTGCGGCCCGGGGGCTGCCCTCCGGCCAGGCTGTGCAGGTGGTCTCTGGGCCCAGAACTCGAGGCCTGCTTGTTTTATGACGTGACAGGAGGTATACCATGGTAAAGCCTCGGCCCTGCAGTGTGTTGGTTGTGGGCGTTTGAAGCAGTTACCGAGTCTGCCTGTGGCCTAAGTTACTTCATCTGTGAAATGAGCACAGTGATGGGTCCTGTCTCATCAGGTTATTCCGAAGAGCGAGTGAGCTAACACACGTTGATTGCTTAAAACAGTGTCCATCCTACAGTAAGAGCTGTGTGCACATGTGTGTGATAAATAAAAATAAAATCTGTAACTCATTGTGCTGATGAGAAGATTCAGTAAAACATTCTCAGAGCAGTGTAGGCATGTGGCGAGGACTCAGTAAATACGAGCAGCTCTTGTGAGGGAAATGACGACGACGACGGCTCTGAGGAGAGATGGGCTCTCCCTCCAGGATGGTCCTGGGGGACTTGGTGAAGTGCTTTTCCACTGATGCGATTCTCCGTGCGGTCTAGGTTGTATCTGTTAATACCCACATGGAGCCTGAAGAGAGTCCGTTTGTAGAAGTGCATTTCTCTTTGAATACACCAAGGCCGCCCAATTAAATCACCACGCGGGTCATCACTGACTGTTTTGTATTTCTGAACTGAGGATGAGACGCTCGTGTTGGGGTGATTGCCATGGGTGCCCGGCACTTGTCCCCCTCGTAATGCATAACTTGTGGTCTCACTCTGCCTTTCTTTATTCTTACACCTAGGTTTCTGTCCATGTTAGAAGAAGAAGTTTATAGTCAAAACTCTCCCATCTGGGATCAGGATTTTCTCTCAGCTTCTTCCAGAACCAGCCAGCTTGGAATCCAAACAGGTAAAAGAAATAAAATTTTTTTTTTGCATAAATCAGAACACAGCCAAGAAGTGTTTGTTGCTGCTCACTGTGCGTCTGTTTGCATTTTTCATCAAGAAATTGAAGACTAGAGTCAGCAAAGAAAAGTAAGCCCTTTGGCAAACCTGGCCTCGACATCTCTGTTCCCGAGGAGAGCAGGTGCACGGCAGACAGCTGAGACCGCAGCAGCCGCTGCTCTGGCCTGGGGTTTGCGCAGCCTGCCCTGCACAGCTGCGCGGAGGGTGAGGCACCCGGCGCACAGGCCTGCAGGCAGACGTTGACTGTTTAAAGACGCGGTCTTGGTCACAGCCTGCCCTGCAGTCGTGTCTCAGCCCGGCTTGTGGGTCTGGACGCCTGTTTTGAGCATCAGGCTGCTCCCGGGTGACGGTGGGGCCGAGTCTCAGGGCGGGCAGTGCCCCGTGGGCTCAGGGCCGCAGCGGCCTTTGGTGCAGACGTGTGACTCCCTGGAGACGGGGTCCGAATTCCCGCCTTGATGCTCAGAAGCCTTGGGGAAGGTTGTCAGGAGGCCCCACAGCAGGCGTTTCCGTGTGGCCTCGGGGAGAGGCCGAACGCAGGATTCTGGTGTCGCCTTTCCAGTAATCTGGTTCAGCGTGACCCAGGGGCCTGTGAGCGCCGCCCCCAGCAAAGGCATTTGTCTCACCATTCTCGACACCTCCCCTGGTTTGTTTTCATATCCAGCAAAAGTCACTCCTGGTGTGTGGTCCTGTGGCTTCTGGGGAACCCCGGCGCTGGGTGGCCCCGGGCAGCCCCCTCTGGATCGCCCCGCGGCCGCAAGCCCAGCGCTGTGTGGCCCCGGGCAGGCCCCTCTGGTCTGTCCTTTGTTCGCGCGGCTGTGCTTTTCTAGAGCGCCACACGAGTGGGATCACACGGCACGTAGCTTTTGACTCTGGCTTCTTTCACGGAGCACACTGCCCTGGAGAAGGCGATTAAAACACTATTTCATCTGGACCCTGAGTTTGGATGTGAGTAAAATTAAATCCTACCCAAATACTTAGGGAATGAGGTATTTTGGTTTGGATCAAACCTTCTTTGTTTGGATTCTTGTTCCCAAAACCATGTCAAAGACACCTTTTGTGTTATATTTTTTCACCTTAGGCCATAGAATATGACCTCACGTTTCTCTGGTTCGCAGTCCGCGGCCCTCCGGTGCCTGTCTGCGCGTGGACAGGGCTCCAGCCCCGTGTCGGCCCTTCCCGCGAGCTCCCCTGCACCTGGGCGCCGCGTCTGCCTCTGCCCCCGTGCTGGTCGCCTGTCTGTCTGTAACTCACCTGACTTTCAGACGACATCTCTCCCACAACACTTTTCGAATTCTCGCCATGCCTTCCTGCAAGAGCTGAGTCTCCTTTCTTCCAGACATTCATGGAACCTTGATAATACCCTGTCCCCAGTTCTTTAGCTTGGCTGCTCAGCGGCGCCACCCACAGGGTCTAAATGCCGCTGACGCTGGGGCTTCCCTGAGGGCCAGCGGCTCACGCTCCGCACTCCCTGCCAGGGGCCTGGCCTCCCTCCCCAGCCAGTGAACTAAATCGCACATGCCACCACGAAGAGTTTGCAGGCCACAGCTAAAACTCCACAATCCAAATGTATAAGTATTTAAAAAAATGAAAAATAAAAAGCCTACTGATTCTGAGGCCCCTGCCGAGAGGCTGTGGCATAACTGACCGAGGGTGTGGCTTTCGGACGTTTGAGCTCCTGGAGGGTCTGACAGCATCAGCTGTCCTCAGCACTCACCACGCTGCCCAGCCCCTTTTCCGTGAGTGGGAGGCCTACCTGGTCAGACCCAGCTCAGCTGGCTTATCCGTGAGAATAGCTCATACTTGCGGTGAGTGCTGGCTGGTGAGGTTTGCTTTGGGCCTTTAAGCTCTGTCCTGAGCCAGGAGAAGTTGGGGTGGCTAAGCCCTGTGTATGGACGAGAGGTGGGAGCTCAGAGAGGAGCAGCCAGTGGCCCAAAAGCAGAGCCTCCCGAGTGACGGGACTGGGTTCCCATCGCGTCTGATTCCTGCTGCGCGCCCCGTGAGCCTCCCCGTGCACAAGGAAAGAGGAGTGGCCGGGTGGGGACCCGGGGCTCCAGGCGGCCCGGTTAGTTCTCTTCTGGAGGGATGGAGGCGGTGAGACTTCTGGCCCTCCTGCTCAGGACGCCTCCTGGCCTGCCCTGCCCCCGAGTCTCGCCCGTCACTGCACAGCGTGGAGACTGCCCAGCGGGGTCTCTGCCCGGGACGTCAGGTTCACCCCAGGAGCCCCGGCTGCCACCCCGCTCAGCTGGGTCGCACTACTCAGTGCTCCTGCCGCCGTCAGGGGCGGCTGACTTCTGTTCTGCTGTGATTGCAGTGTGTCCTCTGGGGGGAAGAAAAGGGTCATCTTCTCCTTAATTGGCATGTCTGCGCACCCAGGCGCCTTTGGGAAGTGACACTCACAGTGGCGGCCCTGAACCTTGGCGGGGCTCTCAGGTGGCTCGTGAGTCACCAGAGCGTCCTCCGTGTGGGAGCGCTCCGGTGTCCTCTGACGCTCGGGAGGCCTGTTTGCTGGGAGGGAAGGCCTGCAGCCTGGCGGTTCAGTCTCTCTCTCTCCTCCATGTGTGCATCTGAGGGGCCTCGCCTGTATATAGCTGTTTCTATTTTCAGCACTGACTGTGATGGCCTGTATGAGGAAAGGACATAAAGAGCGGATATATGTAGACGTCTAGCGGGCCCACCGTGCCCTGGCCTGAGCTGACGCACCCTGTCATCAGTGTATTCCGGCTCCTTCCGACCAGCTGCTCTTCAGTCAGGAGCTGTGTGCCCACGTCTCCGCAGCTCGCTTTGCTTGTTTCACCGCTCTTGGCTGCGGGGCGTCCCCTGTGGTCGCCCTGACACCGAGGTGGCGAGCTCTGGGGCCTCTGTCTGCGCCATCAGACAGGCCTGTGCTTGGTGTCACTGACGTCCATGCTGCTGTCAGCCACGCGCGGGCAAACAACGTCCTACTTCCTACCTTGGCTTTTTCTTTTTTTTAAAGACAAAACAAAATGGTTTTGTTTGGAGACGCTCTTGAACTTACAGAAGAGCAGCAAGACCAGGACCAGGCAGCCCCTTGCTGTGTGTCTGCTGTTCCAGACTCACCGTTGTTAACGCTGGCCGCGATGCGTCGGCATTCTGCTGCTTCTCTCTGTCTCTCTGCATGTACTGACGTGTGTGTGTGTGTGTGTGTGTGTGTGTGTGCCTGTCTGTCTTCTGAACGGTCTGATGGTTACAAAGGTCTTACCCCTTTGCTGACTTCAGTGGGGATATCCTAAGAGCAAGAGTGTTTTTGTATTTAACCCCAGCAGAGTTATCACAGTGAGGAATTTCAGCCTTGACGCAGCATTATTCCTTAGTCTGGGTACTGTTTTCCGTCTTGCCTCTTATCTCAGCCGCACAGCTCGTAGCCATTTTCTGTCACGCCAGGAGGCCTGTGGCGCTGGCCTCTCCCATTACCACTGGTGTGAAGTTTGCCACTGGATTAAGGTGGGGTTTTTGAGATTTCTCCACTGCAGCGTAAACTTTTCTGCTTTGGTAATTTACAAAAAAAAAGGCACTTTTGTGGGGAGATGCTTTGGGGCTTCCCTAGTGGCTCAGATGGTAAAGCGTCTGTCTGCAGTGCAGGACACCCGGGTTCCATCCCTGGGTTGGGAAGATCCCCTGGAGAAGGGAATGGCAGCCCACTCCAGTATTCTTGCCTGGAGAATCCCATGGCCCGAGGAGTCCATGGGGCTGCAAAGAGTCGGACACGGCTGAGCGACTTCACTTTCACTTTCACTTTGAGGCTATTCTATTTTTATCTAAATTACAGTCACAAGATTCGGGTGTACAGATGATTCTTCCCTGAGCCAGTTTTTATGCGCTGGCTGTTCCCTCGCTGCCCCCTCTCCCCAACTTCCATCATTGCTTCCTTATTTCTTCCCGTTCTCCTGTAAGGAGAGTTTTACCTTCTCTCCATTATTTGTTTGTTCATTTCTTATTTTATCACTTTGGACTCAGATGTCTTTATTTTATCCAATGGGTTGTAACTATCCTTGTCTTTATCATCAAGCTCAACTGGCCACATAGCTTCTGTCTTAGAGATGACTTCTTCGGTGTGCTGGGCAGGAATGGAATGGTCTCGGGTACACTTGGTTCATTACTACCCAAGAAAGACGGCATTTAATGCCTTCTCTTCCTTCTCCTGGGGCAGTTATCAGTCCGCCTCCCGTGGCCGGGACAGTTTCCTACAATTCGAGCTCCGCTTCCCTTGAGCAGCAGAACGGAGGGAGCATCAGCCCGTCCTGTCGAGGCGCGTCCGGGCTTGAGGCAAACCCAGGTAAGCTCGGAGGGCACCAGCACGGGCTGTGGCTCCCGGGAAGCCCGCAACCTGAGCAGCGCCACAGGGGCCCTAAGCCAGCTGCGCGCTGTGCGCACCGAGGGTCTCCATGGCTGGGACCCCTCTGAGCTGCACTGGTCAGTTCCTGCTGTGTAACAAACCTGCTTGAGACGCAGAGCCTCAGACTGTGGTCCTTTATCATCAGAGCTCACCCGTCCGTGTGCTGCCTAGGAGGGGGCTGAGAAGGCTCGTCTCCGACAGGCTGTGCTCACATAATTCTCGTCCTCCTTTGAGGATCACTGGGTGTCTTTCCTTTCCTTGGGGCAGAATACGTCCTTAGGGTGATGGCAGAAGCACCAGAGAGCAGGAAGAAACGTAGTTTCCTGCAGCTTAAGCTTGCAGCTGGTGCACCATGATGCGTGACTGACTTTGTCATTGGAATCGAATCATGTGGTCAGACTCAGAGACAAGGCGTGGGGAGACGGCCTTGCCACCTTTTATAGGAAGAGCCGCAGAATCACATGGCAGAAGCTGGAGACAGGAGGGGAAAGAATGTGGCCATGAATGTAATCTGCCACGTGGGCAAAAAATCTCTTAATTGCTAGAGGTGTTTCGCAGTTACAGAATGTTCCGAAGGCTGCCATTTGTGTCCACAGCCGTGACATCAGACACATCTTGGCACAAGCAGAGTCTGACACTGAGAAGTGTCGTGAAATGGGGAGAGAACAGGGTTTTCTATGAAGGACTAAGCGGGCAGCACTGGGGCCACTTCCAAGGGGGACGCTACTGATCATTCTAGAAACTCTGCTGTTGAACTCAGATGTAGCCCAGGGCGCGTGCTTATCGCAGCACTCCCCAAGCTATCAAGTCTGGAGCACGCTGGGCATAAAGCTCGGCTCCAAAAGAAATAGTTCACACCGTTATTCTTGTGGAATTGTGGGATTTGAAGAGTTGGTCAAATGAAGGAAAATATTCTCACTCACCTCCAATAATAACAACTAAAAAGTTATAAAAACACGAGCGCAACAAAAGCTGTTTTAGTAAGTAGCCTCATGTTTGGAAAAGCGTCTTGTGTGGACAGGACGCTTGACACAGCTCTGCTGCTGTTCAGCTCAAGATGGAGCGAATGCTGCATGGAGCCTGCTTACTGGAATTCACACCTGAGGATTAAATTAGACTTGAGCATTTAAAAATTCAGTTGTAAAAATAAATGAATTATGACAGAACGGAAAGAAAAAGAAAAACCAAACACCATGATAGCAGGACAGAAAGCAGCCAAGTGATCTAAGGAGCAGAGTGGGAGAGAGTTCTCCCTGCTTCTGCCTGGCCTTTTCCAGCTTGTGATATATTGTGACATCCTGGGAATGAATGTACCTACTTCCAAGGCCAGGGGCCCTGCTCAGTTTGTGAGGCATCATGTTAAGGCAAAAAAAGGATTATGAGAGATCATGAGGGTCAGTTTGTAATGACAAAAATTAAATTCACCAGCAAAGTGAAACAGTTCATGAATGTATTTCCAGTACATGTAGACATACACACATATATGACATACATTCACAGATGTATATATACATACACCCACATATATGAAAGAAAGACTTACCAGAACTACAGGGAGAAATGATCAAATCAACCAGAAGTTGAACACTTGAATATCTTTGATTAGTTCATAGATCAAACAGACAACACTATCAGAAGATGCTTAGTTTACCAACAGTTGGTCAAGTTTTAGGTCATAACTCAAGTTTCAAGCAATTTCGGCCTTTGTTATCATAAGGAACGTATTCTTCTGACCACAAAGGGACAATTAATCTCCAGCATGGAGATTAACAGCCAGTGATAATTAGACCCACCCTTCAGTGTGCACACGAAGAGGCTGTGCTTCAGTAACTCACATGTCAAGTTAGAAAACAGTGTAGAGAGCAACTGCTCTTCGGAATGGTGGGCACCTGGGGGCTCCCTGTTGGGCCAGCGGTTAAGACTCTGTGTCGGTGCAGGGGCAGAGACTCACTCCCTGCTCAAGGGCCCCACATGCTGCCCAGCCAGTGTGTGAATAAGGTAGAAAAAAAAGAATGGGCAGTTACTGCGAAGAGTTTCCTCCTCTCTCCCGCCTTCTGCCACGCCGTCTCTCCCTGGTACGGGGAGGGTTGATGTCCACACCTTTCAGTGATATTAGAAAATCAGTTGGATTAGTTGGCACGTGCTTTGTGTTTGAAATAACCCATCGTTTGCCCTTTTGTTTTGATCGTCAAGGAGAAAAGAGGAAGATGAACGACTCTCATGTTTTGGAGGAGACCAAGAAGCCCCGGGTGATGGGCGACATCCCCCTGGAGCTAGTGCACGAGGTCATGTCCACCATCACAGACCCCACCGCGATGCTTGGGCCAGAGGTCAGCGGGGGAGCGCGAGCTGCCGGGGGTGGGCCCCAGCCGCTCTGCAGTCGCTCGCGCTGTTAAGGATGGGTGGAGTTGGTGGGGGACCTGTGCCCCCTGTTTGCATGTTGTCTGATGCTAAGGGCTGAGAGGCAGGCAGGCTGATGAGAGGTTAATTCTGCTGACGGCCGCATCGTGGGGAAACATAATCCCCACTGTTGAAGGCATTCCTCCGGCTCCAACTTTTTATCTTAAACAATTTAAACCCTCATGAATGCTGCAAACATTCTGTGGTAAAGACCCAGAGGCTCTTTGTTTAGACTCACAAACGGCTTGCATGCGCGCACTGCGCCTCTGTCCCCCTCCTGTGACACGTGCAGCGTTTCAGAGTCAGATGTGGATGCTGTGGCACCTCACCCCTGACTGTTCTTCGCATGCGCCTCTGAAGACAGACTGTTCATTTGCATCCCACAGTGCAGGTGTCACCAGAAAATTGAGCTGGGTTACGATATTATCTAATGTGTGGATAGGCAGTCTACGGCCTGGGTACCAAATCCAGTCTACCTGCTGGTTTTATAAATAAAGTTTTATTGAAGTATGTCCACAAAGCCTAAGATATTTGTCACCTGGCCCTTTGTCGAAAAGTTTGCTTAGAGTTATATTGAGCTCAGTTCAGTTCAGTCGCTCAGTCGTGTCCGACTCTGCGACCCCATGAATCGCAGCACACCAGGCCTCCCTGTCCATCACCATCTCCCGGAGTTCATTCACACTCACGTCCATCGAGTCCGTGATGCCATCCAGCCATCTCATCCTGGGTCGTCCCCTTCTCCTCCTGCCCCCAATCCCTCCCAGCATCAGAGTCTTTTCCAATGAGTCAACTCTTCGCATGAGGTGGCCAAAGGACTGGAGTTTCAGCTTCAGCATCATTCCTTCCAGAGAAATCCCAGGGCTGATCTCCTTCAGAATGGACTGGTTGGACCTCCTTGCAGTCCAAGGGGCTCTCAAGAGTCTTCTCCAGCACCACAGTTCAAACGCATCAGTTCCTCGGCGCTCGGCCTTCCTCACGGTCCAGCTCTCACACCCGTGCTCTCGGCCTAATGCACAGCCCATATCCATATTCCCCATCTACCCTGATTCTGTTGTTCATAGTATCTATTCCTGTTGTTGGAGGACTAGTCTGGGGTCACACATTGCATTTAATTCTGATCTCTTCAGCTCTGTAGTCTGTTTAGTTCATTCTCGAGCAGGTTCCCAGCCCTCTGTTGGCCTTTTGTGGCAGCGCCCTGCTTTGGCATAAGGGCCCTGCGTGTGTGTCTGTTCGCTCATGATTAGATTCAAGTAAAGCCTTTGGGGCAAGAGGACTGCTGTCATCTCGTGTCATATCCGGGGGCAAAGCAGTTTTAGATGTTTCTGACAGCTTCCAGGAAATGAAGAAACAAGATGCTTTTTCAAAACATCTGTAAAAAACTTTTTAGATGGCTCTGCTGGGTGAAGGTGTCCACGTTTACTTTGTCATGTTTCCTTAGAGATTTATTTTGTGCAGTTGAGGATAATTCACAGGACTGGAATGCTGTTGAGAGCGATCTCCTTGTAAAGTTGTTCTTTCCATTTCCTTTTTGGTATCCAGTCCTTGGGGCCTTGCCTTCTGTGTACATGTCTGTCGGGGGTTTAGTAACTCCACAGAGTCGTTTTGCTCAGTGTTTCCGCTGTGAAGTGGGGATGTCGTCACACAATCACGATTTGTTGGGTGGACTTAGTAGTGTCCTGAAGTGGCCTTGTACTGGTATGCACAAGGCAACTGTTAAATTTTCAGGAATTTTATGAGATGGTCATTAAATGTGTTGACCACAGTGGCAGATGGGCCTCCAGCGTCAGCCGTAGACCAGTGAAGCGGGCACGTGCCAGCAGCTGGCCTTTCTGCCTTGGGGGTCTGTTGGCAACGCTGACCTGCACCCCGCTGCATGCGTTACATAGGATGGGGCGCAGGGTGCTGGTAGGAGGCTGTACTGCCAGCTTGATTGAGAGTTGTCAACACGACTCCTTTGCAAAGAAGCCTCTCTTCCTCCGAAAAAACGGTGCTGGTAATATATACGTGACTGCCACTCGCGGGCCTGCGGGGAGAGTTGAGGTCTGGGGTCCCAAGGGCGCTCAGCCAGACGGGATTCCAAAAACCAAGGACTGGCTGGCTGTAGTGCACAGGACAGACGCAGGCTGCCTCCCCAGTTAAATCAAGTCCTCGGGCTGCTCTGCTCTGCCCACACGTGTCCGCGTGCTCCCGGCCGCGTTCACCCCGCCGCGGAGTCCGCGTGCTCCCGGCCGCGCTCTCCCCGCCGCGGAGTCCGCGCGCTTCCTCCGCGTTCTCCCCGCCGCGGTGTCTGCAGCTGCCGCAGAGGCCTCCTGACTTGAAGATCCAAACGAGCTGTTTGGCCCTTCAGAGAAAGTCTGGTGGCTCCTGGTCTGCACCGCGTCTCCGTGGACACATGGGAGGCTCTGGTCTGGCAGAACACTGCCTAGCTGTCTTTTCATGGCTGGTGTGTTACTGCTTGGGACCTTGAAACCCACGAAAGCGTGTCTCACTAGCACACGGAGGAGAGGTGCTGTCGTGAGCTGTCCCTTCCGTCTTAGGGAGGTGCCCCGTGTGACCCCTTGTCTCCTGCTCCCAGACCAGCTTTCTGTCGGCACACTCGGCCAGGGACGAGGCGGCCAGGCTGGAGGAGCGCAGGGGTGTGATCGAGTTCCACGTGGTGGGCAACTCCCTGAGCCAGAAGCCCAACAAGAAGGTGCTCATGTGGCTGGTGGGGCTGCAGAACGTGTTCTCGCACCAGCTGCCGCGTATGCCCAAAGAGTACATCACCCGGCTCGTCTTTGACCCGTGAGTCCTGCCCGCTCTGCTCTCCACTTTCCTGATTTATTTTGTAAAATGCACTCCTTTTTTTAAGGTTTTTTAAAATTTATTTTTTATTGAAGGATAATTGCTTTACAAAATTGTGTCGGTTTCTACCAAACATCAACGTGAACCAGCCTTGAAGATTTTTTTTTTATGTGGACCATTCTAAAGTCTCTTTTGAATTTTTTACAATATCATTTCTCTTATGTTTTGGTTTTTTCATCCTGAGGCACGTGTAATCTCAGCTCCCTGGTCAGGAATCAAATGGGGGTTTGACCCCACCCTCTGTGGTGAAAGGTCAGGTCTTCACTGGGCCGTCAGGGACTTCACTCTCCTTTGCAAAGGAGAGAGGAGCCGCTCGGGTAGTGGAAGTCAGGCACAGTCACCCACCACGTCCTGCTGCTCCTCGTCTGCTGCGTGGGCAGAGTGACGTGGCTACCGTGGCCGCGGCCACAGGCATTCAGCCGAGTTTTCCAGCAGCTGATCAGTTGCTTGTTAACGAGGCTTTGCATTTTAAGCTGCCGGTGACCATCCTGTGCTTCATTCGTTGCGTCAGCGAAGGGATATATGAGCATTAAGAGAATGCCCCAATTTTCTAATAGATATTCTGATTTTGGCATCTTAAGTAGGTTCAATTCTTGCCTGAGTCTGTAAGCCCTGGCAAGATTATTGTGGTGTTCGGTTAACTTTGATCACCCATTGCGTTAATAAAAGGGAAAAGACAAGAAAGGAGGCTTCCGTAGTTGAATGCACTTCAACATATAGAGCCCAGTCGCCAGTGTGGACTGTGACCCATGCCCGTGACTGTTCAGAGGGGCATTTTAGGCAGAAGGCCCGATGAGATTCTGGAAGGCAGTTTTTAGCAAATCGTGCCGGTGGATTGTGTTTTCGTTTCCTTATAGTTTCTGTGGTATTTCTGAGTGAGAGTGAACTCTTCAGAAACGTGTGCCCCGTCCCTGGTTTTTGCTCCCTCTGGGCTCGTGGGGATCGGACGTGACCCTGCTTCAGCGCCTGTCCACGGGCTCTGTTCTTCGTCTGGGGGCTCAGACCCCTTCAGGTGGCTGGCGCTTGTCCTCATGGACACTCCGGGGACGTCTTGGGAGGGAAGCTTGCTCTAAGACATCCACTTAGAGAATGTTCTGGTGAGATGGCGGCCAGACAGAGGCAGTTTCCACAGAAAAATCAGGAAAGAACCCCCCTCCCTTCCAGTTTTCCTGACTTGGTAGTGAGGAACCCCCCAAACAGGAGGTAACCAGTGGTGCCATCTTACTCTTCCAGGAAACACAAAACCCTTGCTTTAATCAAAGACGGCCGTGTCATTGGTGGCATCTGCTTCCGGATGTTCCCGTCCCAGGGCTTCACAGAGATCGTTTTCTGCGCTGTAACCTCTAACGAACAAGTCAAGGTAAGGCTCACCCAGGGTTTCAGAAGAAACGCAGGATGCGGTGCTTTTCACAGAAGCCGCAGAGCGTGGCAGGGTCTCCACGTCCAGAGAGTCCTGGACTCTGAGGAGCATCCTCTCATTGCGAGTGTGTGTGTGTGTGTGTCACACGCTTCCACATACCCACAGTCACTCTGTACTGGGCTTTGTTGGACCTCGGGGCTGGGGCTGGGGACACCAGGCCGCACCAGGGGCAGCTCACGTTTAGTTTGTGGCACGTGAAGAAGTGTCTGGAAACACTCTCGGTGGCGTTGGTGATCTCCATGTGTAGACGTGGCCACACACGCCTGGTCACGCGGCACCACCAGAAGGGGTGGGGTGCCGTGTAGGTTAGGGAGAGGACTGAGGTGGCTCAGACCTCAGGACAGTTCCTTATGACCTTGTGCCTGAAGTGGGAGGGGAAGGACTAGAAATGCTGTCGGGGAATTCACGAAAAATTTGAGTAAACGTGTGACTAAGCTTCAGAAATACTCAGGGAAAGTGTGGAATGTGGTCTTTTGGGGAGTGTGAGTGTGTGTGTGAGTCTGATCTGTGTGTGTGAGAAACTGATCCGAGTGTGTGTGACAGATCTGAGTGTGAGAGATGGACCTGTGAGTGTGTGTGACTCTGCCCTGTGTGTGAGAGTCTGATCTGTGTGTGTGTGACTCTGATCTGTGTGTGTGACTCTGCCCTGAGTGTGAGGTCTGACCTGTGAGTGTGTGTGACTCTGCCCTATGTGAGTGTGAGGTCTGATCTGTGTGAGTGTGAGGTCTGATCTGTGAGAGTGTGAGTCTGCCCTGTGTGAGTGTGAGGTCTGATCTGTGAGTGTGTGTGACTCTGCCCTATGTGAGTGTGAGTCTGATCTGTGTGACTGTGATCTGTGTGTGTGACTCTGCCCTGTGTGGGTGAGGTCTGACCTGTGTGTGTGACTCTGCCCTGTGTGAGTGTGAGGTCTGACCTGTGAGTGTGTGTGACTCTGCCCTGTGTGGGTGTGAGGTCTGATCTGTGTGAGTGTGAGAGTCTGCCCTGTGTGGGCGTGAGGTCTGATCTGTGAGTGTGTGTGTCTCTGATTCGCCTTCCCAGCTGTCCCTGGCACACATCCTCCCCAGGAACCAGCCTGTTGCACTGGCAGTGTGCGTGGCTTTGCCATCTCCCTGGAGTAACCAGACTCCTCGTCGGCAGGAATTCGAGATGCTGCTGTGTCCTACTCAGTTGCTTTTGTGAAAGCGGAACCAGAAACGTGTCTTCAGAGTGCTACTCGTTTGGTGCTTGGGGAGCCCTAAAGTCAGGCAAAACTGTGGCAGTTGGTGGAAGGATAAGTAGGTCAGGGTTCAGTAGCTGCTGAGATGAGCTCCCGGAGTCTACGGCAGCGCTGCCCAGTGATCTATAACGTGATGCGCCCACGTCAGCCACATATGTGAGCTTAAAATTTCTGTTAGCTACATTGAAGATATACAAAAATAGTTCTAAAAATATCTCCTTTATTTTACTCAGTATATCCAGAGGGCTATCATTGCAGTGGCACTCGGTGTCCAAGGACTATGGAGACCGCTTACATCTTTGATTTGTTCTGAGTCTCTGAAATCCACAGTGTGTTTTCCACTGCACCTGTCTCGCTCCGGACTAGGGCTCTCTGGGCTTGGACAGTGGGGCCTAAGGACACTGTTGCCGTCTTCAGTTACCATGAAGCAATGCCAGACACAAAAGCGGAAGATGGATGATCTCTGGAAGGAATCGTGCTTGGCCTGGGGGTGCAGCCAGCGCTGAGGGTGCTTTTGGCTTCGTTAACAGCTCCCCTCTGTGCCACAGTCACCGTGTCGATTGCAGCAGCTGTGGTCTCCTCTCAGAAAGCACAATGGGGCTTTTGACGTTGACTCACAACGCGAAGCGTCCAAGGGCACACAAGATGCGGCAGGGCCGCAGCGCCCTTCTGGCTGGGGAGGGCGAGGGCGCGCGTCTGCGTGGGGCCTGCCTCTGCCCCTGTGTCAGGGCGCTTGGCGGTGTGCCTTCAGACGGTGCAGGCGCTGTGCTCGTCACAGGTTCATTTCCCCACAGCCACACGGAGAAACCATTCCAGGGGTCCAGAGTTTAGGAACTTGCTTAAACGAAAATTTGGTTGGGCTTTTTGTAGGGAGAGGAACTTGAAAATATGCCCTTGGTTTATAATTTCAGAAGATTGCATAATATCTGTTTGCACAGAAAGCTACGCCAAGCAGCTTGTTTGGAAAGGCTGGCTAAGGTTGCCTTGGACACTTCAGGGCTCCACAGGGAAACTAAAGGTGTTTGATACGGATTGGGTGCTTTGTCTTACTACTTCCCAGAAGGGCAGTGTATGTTTTTTTCTCCAAAACCGTGTAATTTTCTAAAGACTTTAAGGAAGGTGGCCACATATCTCAAACTGAGCAGGAAAAATGAAAAGCCATTTTGTGTAAGTGACTTGAAAGTGAAGTGAAGCGGCTTAGTCGTGTCCGACTCTCTGTGGCCCGTGGACTGCAGCCCACCAGGCTCCTCCGTCCAGGCAAGAGTACTGGAGTGGGTTGCCATTTCCTTCTCCAGGGGATCTTCCCGACTCAGGGATCAAACCCAGGTCTCCCACATCGTAAGCAAGACGCTTTACCGTCTGAGCCACCAGGCAAGTCTTGAAAGTAGTTTTAGTAAATGAAGATCAGTCTTTAAAAGCTAAACAGAGGGGGCGAATCCGGGGGAAGCCAGTGCTGCTAGTACTTCCTCGTGAGAACAGCAAGACCATAAGTGGAGGTTTACAGTTTGATTTAAGGTGTCAAAAATCGGGGCTAAATGGTACTTTAAAATTTGCATCCTCTCGTTTTGGAGATTTAAGCTTATATATAAGTTCCTGTAATGCTTCAGATAGGATTTTTGTGTGAATTTATCTCGCTCAGAACACACACAAGGTGACATTTGAGCATTTGCTCCTAACTTGGCTTTAAAATATATTATCTGACTATTTGGTTTCGACATTGTATGCAACTTTAAAGTTATGGGGGTGATACTTATTTAACCATAGGAAGTATTTGAAGAAACACTGAAGTTACCAGGTGGATTTGGAAAGGAACCCTTTTGGTGACAGTTGAAGTGAAGTGAAGTGAAAGTTGCTCAGCTGTGTCTGACTCTGCAACCCCATGGACTATACAGTCAGTGGAATTCTCCAGGCCAGAATCCTGGAGAGGGTAGCCTTTCCCTTCTTGAGGGGATCTTCCCAGCCCAGGGATTGAGCCCAGGTTTCCTACTCTGCAGGAGGATTCTTTACCAGCTGAGCCATGAGGGAAACCAAGACCACTGGTGCGGATGCCTATCCCCTCTCCAGCTGGTCTTCCCGGCCCAGGAATCGAGCTGGGGCCTCCTGCATCGTAGGCAGCTTCTTTACCCGCTGAGCTCTCAGGGAAGCCCAGGGCTGCTGAAAATAAAGGCACGCCGAGAAGGGAGACGGTGCTGGGGTGAAAATCCAAGCATTTCTGCATGTAACGGCTGAGCTCTGTTACTGCTTCTTTAAACAAGCAGATATTTGTGCTTCTGCTACTGCTGGTCACAGTACTAGGCACACAGGATTCAAGACGAAAGACAGCCCCTACTCACAAGCAGCTGGAATCTGGAAGTTCTTTGGAGAGGTGAGGGGTCAGTGGCCAGCGATGAAGACTGCCTCATGCGAGCGTGAGACGATGCCAACAGCAGAGCCGTTACTGTTCCTTTTGAGGAAGATCCTTGGATTGTGGATGAAGGCAAAAAAATGTATAGTTCTATTCAGTTCAGTTCAGTCGCTCAGTCATGTCCAACTCTTTGTAGCCCCACGGACTGCAGCACACCAGGCCTCCCTGTCCATCACCAGCTCCTGGAGTTCACCCACACTCATGTCCATTGAGTTGGTGATGCCATCCAACCATCTCATCCTCTGATAAATCCATTATTAACGACGTCAGTGATACAGTAAGATGAAAAAGTGTGGAATATTGGTTCTAGAAGTTCCCAGGGGAAAACCATCATCTGATAGTTATTGAGTATATACCAGGTACCTGGAATTGATTTACATGCTGGAAACACAGCAAAGAGGAGCCCCCTGAAGGTTCAGAGGTCAAGAATCTGCCTGCAACGCAGGAGGCACAGGAGACCCGAGTTTGATCCCTGGATAGGGAAGACCCCTTGGAGAAGGGCATGACAACCCACTCCAGCATTGCTGCCTGGAGAATCCCATAGGGGAGCCCGTGGGATCCTAATAGTTCTATTAGCTCCTTACAGGGTGGCGTATACAGCAAAAGTCTATCTCTCTTCCATCAGCTGCATCTAGGTTTCATCAGAAGACTCGTTTCTTACTCATCCCTAGACATTACTGTTCCTCTGCACACGCAGTAGCAAATCCTTCCCTTTTCTCCAGTTTTCTTCCCCCACTTTTCTTTAAAAATAATATTTAATGTTGTAGGTCACGTACAAATACATTTTCATGTAAAGCAGAAATCCCATCCCCCGTCTCTCCGTCCGTCCCACTGCCCTTCCGTCCCACTGCCCTTCCCCCCTTGGTGTCCTTCAGTTCAGTTCAGTTCAGTCGCTTAGTCGTGTCCAACTCTTTGCGACCCCATGAATCGCAGCACGCCAGGCCTCCCTGTCCATCACCA
>SJYQ01002915.1:27904-42556 GCA_006410935.1 Redunca redunca | reverse complement strand
CCCCCCCATCTCCCGGTCTGTCCCATCGCCCTTCCCCCCTTGCTGTCCGCGCGTTTGTCCTCTGTGTCCGCGCGTTTGTCCTCTCTGTCTGCGAGTTCGTTCTCTCTGTCCGCGCGTTTCTTCTCTGTGTCCGCGCGTTTGTTCTCTGTGTCCGCGCGTTCGTTGTCTATGTCCGCACGTTCGTTCTCTCTGTCCGCGTGTTTGTCCTCTGTGTCCGCGCGTTTGTTCTGTGTCCGCGCGTTCGTTCTCTCTGTCCGCGTGTTTGTCCTCTGTGTCCGCGCGTTCTCTCTGTCCGTGCATTTGTGCTCTCCGCGCGTTTCTTCTCTCTGTCCGCGCGTTTGTTCTCTCTGTCCGCGCGTTTGTTCTCTGTCCGTGCATTTGTTCTCTCTGTCCGTGCGTTCGTTCTCTCTGTCCGCGCGTTCATTCTCTCTGTCCGCACGTTTGTTGTCTCTGTGTGTCTGCTTCTGTTTAGCAGACATTTTCTATGTAACTGAATCTGTCCAAAATACTGTCATTTCAATATGTAATAAATCCTGTTAGTTTTTTCGTGGTGTGTATTTACACTTGTACACCTCAGTTCAGATTTGTCATTTTTCCGTTGCTCAATAGCTACACATGGCTAGCGGCTGCCGTATTGAGCAGCTCGCTGTGCACTGTAATTATGAGTTTTGTTTAGTTTCCCCATTTTACTCTTTTCTCCTTAAGAGAGATTTCCTTCATCCTTTAATCTGAATTATATTCAGACTTGCAGTATGTCAGTACTGTGATATCTTTGGGAAAAGCTACCATGTCTATGGTTAATACCAATGGAAGAATAATTTCCAGAATAGGGAGACAGTTGTACTGTTTTCCTACATACTGGACAGATCATCCCCTGGATGTTATTATGCTTGGTTTTGGGATCCATGCTTTAGACGTGTACTGTTACACAGGAGCAAGCCTTGAAAAATATGAGTAACTTGAGATAGGGTCTCCCATTCACACATGCGAGGCAGGACTGAAGCCTCCATGAGGCTGGACCTGGGACCTGTGAGGCAGGGATGGACGTGGGTGATTTTCAAGGGCTTGGGGAGTTGTTAAGAGCAGGGAAGAATCACTGTCATTCTAGGAGCAGAACTAAGGTCAATAGGTAGAAAGAACAAGGGGTCAGATCACAGGTGAAAATTAGAAAGAACTTCCCAACCACAACAGTGGCTGAAAACGAACTGGCACAAGGACTCAATGAGCACCCTAAGCTGGGGGTTTTCTAGCAGCTGACCTCCCTGAGGCAGATGGAAGAAGCCTAGCTTCACGTGGGGAAGAATTAGACCAGATTGCCGGGGTCCAGCCCCGGTGAATCCAGGGAATTCGAAGGTGGGGACGGCGTCGGCGTCCTTGGAAAAATACATACTTAATCACAGATATATAGAGAGATTAGAAACAGATAGTGTAGTAGGAAAATTAGTGGAGGAAAAGAGGCTGAATAACTTGGTTTACATGGAATAGCATCCATGCTCCAGATGGGAATTCAGCCAGAAAAACGGGGAGCGAGAAAGAAATGACACGGGAGAATCAGTCTTTCCGGAAACTGATCCGATTTCTTTTTTTTTCTTTTTCGATTTCTTTATTTTTGGGTTTGCTTATATATCTTTTGTTACACATAGGGATGAATACAGAGTCACGTGGGGGTCAGCAGTCCTGACCTTTATCAAAATCAGGTGTCTCACACAAATGTATAAAAAAAAGTCTTAGGGAATTTACATCATCTTCTGGCCATGAGACCTGCTGACATTTTATGACCCTTTCTTTCTGATAACCAAAAAACTTACTTCTTCCAAGGGTGTTTTTTCTTAAACCAGGCACCACCCTCCAAATAAAGTTGCATTCCTATAGGGTGAGGATGTAGTGAGTTACAATCAAGAAAGGAGTTTATTTAACCCAAGGTTAACATGATTAATCTTAAAGGTTAATACTTATTTCCCCTATATGCTTAAAGGTTAATACTTATTTCTCCTATATGCTAGTTATATTCATTATACGGGCAGGGAACATGGAGATTTAGCAGCAAACATCAACCCAACAAGTGAAAAATCCCTTCACCAATGTTCCCCTTAAGATCTATTTTGTCTTAGGATAGTGATAAAGTTACATTTCTACATAGCAAGGACACGGTGATTCATAACAAAGTACAGTGATCTATTACAAAAGAGAAAATTCATTAACTCAAAAAGTCTAGTATTGCTGACCTTAAAAATTATTATATTTCCTTTTCTATATTCCAAATACATTGATTAATATATTCCGAGGTGCCTAAGTATACGGAGGCCTGGCGGCAATCATTGACTCGACAATGAGAAAAGCCCTATGCTAATTAAGACTTTAAAATACTCCAGAACTCTCTGTGCTGTTTATGGTTGAGAGGTAGTAAACAATCATGTGCTTAGTGGCAGGAGTATGGATAATTCGGTCACACAAGCTAGTCTGTCAGCAGACAGGTTTGACCTGAGACACCCTTGTCACACCCAGGACAGGGAATTAGCAGCAATTATTGGCACAACAAATGAAAAACCCTTCGCCAATATAATTCCTAACCAACCCACTATACTAATAATTTCCAACTCTCCAAAAGAATTTGCCTTTAGTAAGTCTAAAACATCTCGTGCCTCTCAGGTTGGGAGGCTGTAAACAATCACACGTGGCTGGACGAACCTATACAGGCGGGCTAGATAACCTTCAGAGGAGTCTGTAAGCTGAAACACACTTGTCACGCCCAGAAATTTTTATTGCCTTGAAGCTGCACGTTAACTCCTTCTCCAAGAGAAATGGTTATGGGGGAGAGCCCCCCGTAAAGTCAGAGGTGTAGGTGAGAGCATAAAACAGACTGGTTTGGGGTAGATGCTCGGGAACAGGGGGTTTCCTGAGGCTGGATCCCGCCTTTGCGTATGCCAAGCCTCCTTCCTCATGGCCTTTGCCATGGGCGGAGTTCCTCACGCTGGCTCCCGGCACCACATGGCTTCCCGAGACCCTTCTCCCCGAGGTGCTGTGCTGCCCTGACGCCATACCCGTGAGCCTCTTTGAGCTCTTCAGGAAGATGTGTCGTCGAACCCTAAAATGCTGATATAACGGCACTTGTGTCTGGGTTCACTTTCATTTTTCTGTGAGGCTCTCAGACCATGCCTTTAAATCTGTACATTTTCTTTAAGCTTTGTCCATTACCAAAACACTTGTTTCCTTTTTTTCATATTCCAGTCGTTAAGTTATTCAGCATTGTTCACTGTTTCCACTGCTGTTGCTCAGTTGCTGAGTCATGTCCAGCTCTTCCTGACCCCGTGGACTGCCACACACCACGCTTCCCTGTCCCTCACCACCTCCCAGAGTTGCCCAAACTCATGTCCATCAAGTCAGTGATGCCGCCCAACCATCCCATCCTCTGTCACTGTCCTTAGTTAGTTCACAATGCCTCTGGCTCACTCAGGGCTTCGGGGCTCCTCAGACTTTGCTGGGCAAGGTCTGAAAAGCCAAAGTTGAAGATTCTTTGTGTGTGATGATACAGCTCTTTGGAAGGATTGCTGATTTGTTGTATATAGGAAACAGTTGAATTAGTTAATATTCTAGAAAAGGTTCAGTTCAGTTCAGTCGCTCAGTCGTGTCCGACTCTTTGCGACCCATGAATCGCAGCACGCCAGGCCTCCCTGTCCATCACCAACTCCAGGAGTTCACTCAGACTCATGTCCATAGAGTCAGTGATGCCATCCAGCCATCTCATCCTCGGCCGTCCCCTTCTCCTCCTGCCCCCAATCCCTCCCAGCATCAGAGTCTTTTCCAATGAGTCAGCTCTTCGCATGAGAAAAGGTTAGCCCTTCTCATTTACATTGCTCTTTTGACCTCAGGTTCTCAAATACTCTAAGCATAAGCAGAAATTCATGATCAGTATTTACTTCAGACACCTCTTTATTAATATTCAGCCTGTAACCTCTAGGTGTGAATGAGCAGCTTGTAGCTTTGGTACATTCTTTTCTAAGAGCCAGAAACTTGTGTTTTCAAGTGATGATTGTATCTGGATCCAAGGATTTTGAATTTTTTGACTCATTTTCAAATTTCAGAAACTCAAGAACCAATAGCAATGCTCAAGGTGTTGGTATTACATTGGTAACACATACTCCTAAAGTTGCCAGTGTTTCTTGGGGAAAATGTGGACTTTGTTTGTCCGGAGCCTGATGTGCTTGTCTGCCTGCTGACGCGCCCGCAGGGCTACGGGACGCACCTGATGAACCACCTGAAGGAGTACCACATAAAGCACGGCGTCCTGAGCTTCCTCACCTACGCAGACGAGTACGCCATCGGGTACTTCAAGAAGCAGGTGGGTGTCTTGGTCGAAGCTGCTCCGCCCTTCCTTTTCTTGATGTGCACTCAAGTAGCTCCATGCAAATAAGTGCTCCCCTAGCAGTGTCTTCTCCTTATAGGAGAAGACATTTATTTTGCAAGCCTTAAGCCAGAGGTAAGCTTCAGCCTGGACTAGAGGGTGTGACCAGGACACTGTCGGTCCGAAATAGATATCTGAGTGAATGGAGATGTCATCTGCGGGTGGAGTGCACTGCGCACCCTCACAGTCTAAAACGGGGTCTCCCCGGCGAGGAGAGACTCACGTTGGGGGACTGGAGTTCGCCTCGAGTGAGAGAAGTAGATTTGGTCTTGGGAAGGCAGAGTGTGTTTCTGATGGCAGAGAGGAGGCTCAGATGCACAGAGGGCTCCCGGCACTCCTGTCCGTCAGCACGCGGGCGGCTGGGCGCTGGGCCGCATCTTCCTCTTGTCTACCAGAAGTGCATCTCAGCTCTCTGACGCTTCTGTCTCTTTGCCCCTGTGGCTTGGTGTGCGGGACCCTCCTTCCCTGACCAGGTGTGAAGCCCGTGCAGTGGAAGAGTGGTGTCTGAACCACTGGACCACCAGAGAAGTGCCTGCTACATGTTCTTTTAATAGTGCTTTATAATTCTAGATTCCTAAACATTTTCCGTTTACTTTTTTGATGACAAAAGTATAGTTATTATAGAAATATAATAACTGGAAAATGAAATTGGAAAATGAAATAAAATTCCAAAAAAAAGAGAAATTGCATATGATTCCACCACCCAGAGAAATTTACTGTTAATGTTTTGACAGATACCCTTCTGGTGTTTTTTTTCTGTGTGTGTTTGTATGTATATAAACAGAAAATTGGCCCATACTATACACAGTTTGTCTTTTTTACTTAATATAGTCTGATTTTTTAATTATGATTTTTGATGGTTCTTTGAATTGTTGTAGAAACGGAAACTAATTTCTCAAAGCAATCCCACATTTAGGGAACATTTATGTATTTTTTGTAAATAAGTGTCCATGTGTGAGTGTGGGCTTCCAGACATAGCTAATGTTTTGAAATGCACTGTAACAAATAATAACAAATACTGTAACAATTTCTGCTCGTCAGCAGTATGTAAAGGGGCTCAGGAAAGGAGTTGATTGAGAAAACAATCTCTTTACCCCTTTCCTAGGTAACGAATGGCTCATGTTTGCATTTATTTGATTATTTTGAGATTTGACCTGTTTTTCTTTATTTACCCTTTGTATTTCTTCTTTTTTTCAAGTGCCAATTCATTGTATTTTTCCTCTTTTTTCTATTAAAATATTTATTTTTCTGTTAATTTATGAGAATCCATATGTAAGGATATGAGAGTGGTAACCTTTTATTTTATGATTTTTCTCCCCTGCTTGTCTGTTTTAGCATTACTTATAGCCTTTTTTCAATGTACAGAATTTTACGGATTTTATTACACAAAATGTGTTACCCTCTTTGAAAACCATAAGCCCTTATACATATGACCGAGACGCTTTCCCTCCAGTGTCGGATGATCAGCCCTCTCTACTCCGCTCTCATTCTTTGGGACGCACCGGTAGCTTTTCTAGTGAAACTTGCTAGAGGGGACTCTGGCGTTAAACACCGGGACTTGAGCGCCAGCTTTCCCAGGCTGCAACTGCATTGCAGAGACAGGAACTCAGTCAGGATTTTTGTAGGAAAAGATTAGGAATTTTTCACTAATTTGCCTCTGGCTGTGCTGCCCGTCGCTGCGCGGGCTGCTTTCAGCTGCCGCGAGCGGCGCCCTTGCCCGCGGCCCCGGCTCCGGGGGATCTGCGCTGTTTGCGGGGCGCAGGCCCCGGGGCGCCCGGTCCTGGAGCGCGTGCCCAGTGGGACCTTCCTGGACCGGGGAGCAAACCTGTGTTCCTGCCTGGGCAGGCAGATTCTGTACCGCTGAGCCAGCAGGGAAGCCCTCAGCCTTGCTTTCCCCCCCAAAAACGGATTTATTTTTAATGAAGGAAGATTGCTTCCCATCCCCGTTCTGGCCTCCGCCACTCACATGGATCTGCGCAAGCTCACGCTGGCTCCTCCCTCCTCGCCTGCCCCCCACCGCCCACCTGCCCGCTGCTCTGGGGAGTTCTGGAGCCCCAGTTCGGGTTCCCCGAGTCACACAGAAAACCCTCACTGGTTGTTACTTTACACGTGGTGGTGCATGTCACTCTCTCCATTCTTTTCTCAGTGACTTGTCTGCACCTGTGGTCCTCTCTGAGGCTGATGGCAATAAGTGCTTGGAAAATAAGTTTTTACTGAAAGAGGAGGCAGGAAACTGCAGTCCCAACTAATTTTCTGCAAAAATTTGAAACACCTTTAAGGAAAATGGTTATAAATAATATGACTGTTCCCTGTATAACTATTATTATAGCTTAAAGCATATAAATGAATATATTGCAAAGCATTAATTGCAGACCTGAACCAACCACATTTGTGATGGTCTGGAAGGTTTTTGCCTATTAAGTGTTTCATTTCTTCAATATCAACGATCTTCTTGCTATAGTTTTGGACAAATTTTTCTTTCAAAATAGGGTTCACTGTTAGTTGATTTCCAGAACATCCTAGAGGGCCCCTCTCTACTTTGGGAGAAAGCGTGCAGTTTAATGCTAAGTTAAATCTTATTTTTACTTAATAGCCATTTGTGTTAATGAAGTTTTAATATTGTGTTTTACTAGGATTATTATTATTATTTTATGTTGGATTGCTTCCTATTTGCACAGTTTGGTTTTTGATGAACTTCTTAGAGGAGTCTCATGCTAATCCTCCAGGATAGTTGGAAAGGAACTTGGACCTCTACCTGCACCAAGCCAGGCCTCGCACGCAGTTTGCACTCAGATGGGGTGTTTATTTTTTTTTTTTCTTTTTATTTATTTATTTATTTATTTTTTTACATGTTTCAATGCCATTCTCCAGATGGGGTGTTTAATGCTCAGGGCCTTTTTAAATGAAGTTATTGGTTTTGCAGGGTTTCTCCAAAGAAATTAAAATCCCTAAAACCAAATATGTTGGCTACATCAAGGATTATGAAGGTGCCACTTTAATGGGATGTGAGCTAAATCCACGGATCCCGTACACAGAGTTCTCTGTCATCATTAAGAAGCAGAAGGAGGTAAGCGTGTGCCCAACTCGGGTTCCTTCTGCACAGATCAGGCTCCTTTGGGGTGAAGTGCGCACCCCTGGGCTCTGTGTGGGGGCGTCTGATGGACACCAGGACCTCAGTTTGCTCTGGTCTGTGTGGACTTCTTCTTTGAAGATATCCTTTATCTCCTGTCTAAATCACCACTTCAAAGCGGGGGTCAATACCTGTTAAATTGGTGTAGAATGCAAAGCTTGTAAACTAGAGTGGTTTTACCTTCAAGGCCTCTTACATGCTGGCCCCATGCCTTCTTCCCAGACTCTGTCTCTTTATTCCCTTTTCTAAACGGCACGCTGTCACTGACGCGCTAACCCTTTTACGTGGTGTCTTCCTCCTTCACCCACTTCCTATCCCAATTCCCGCGCACACACTCTCACACGCGCACGCACACACACACACACACACACCCGTTCTGCCTGTGCTCCATTCCTCTTTGAGCTTCTCAGGCACTAGTGTGATGCACTCATTGGAATTTCAGCTGCTCACCTTCTTCCATGTTTATCTTAGTGAGTACTCCCCTCTCTTTTCCATTGCAAGTTCTGAGAGTGTATGCTTCCAGACATTAAGTGATTTGTGGTCTGGAGAGAATTTTTTTGGCCACACCACACAGCTTGCAGTCTTGGCTCCCTGACCAGGGGTTGAACCCACGGCCCCTGCAGGGGATGTACGGAGTCTTAACCACGGGACCCCAGGGAGGTCCCGGGTGATTTGGCCTCTGATGCTGGGGTCAGGTCTTTTATGTGTATGAACTAAAAGAGAAGGGGTAAGGGGGAAGGTTGATGGATTTGCTTACGTAGCAAGTTTTACCTTTCTGTAAGACAGGAAAAAGAAACATAAGCATAATTAGGGCAGTGTAAGACAGGCCATTTATTAAATGAGTGAACTTTACATATTAAACCCAGGATCGCCCTCCTGGTCCTCTGGTTCTTGGAGTTCAAAGACTGGGAAACTGCACCCGACGTCAGTCCCGCTTTGTACCTGTCCTGTTAGTTTGCTTTGGTCGAGTCCGAGTCTCTGCGACCAAGTGCCCTGTGTCCCCAGGCTCCTCCGACCGTGGGGTCTCCAGGCAGGAACCCTGGAGTGGGCTGCCAGGCCCTCCCCCAGGGGATCTGCCCAGCCTGCGTCTCCTGGGGAGACCTCACAGGGGTCGAACTTGCACCTGCTGTGTCTCCCCCAGTGCGGGTGGACACTCGACCCCCTCAGCCGCCTGCGAAGCCCCAGCCCCACGTTACGCTTCTGTTATTCAGCCAAAGGCGCTTTTCTCTAGTGAGTAACCAAAGAGTCATCTGCCTCAGCCTGCCTTTGTTTTCTGGTTTCTGCTCATGTGCCTCCATCCCAGTTCTTCGTTCCCTGGCGACGTCTCTGACATCGCAGAGATAGAGCTGCCTTCTCAGGGTGTGTCCTAAGAACGGGTGCCCAGTGAGTGCCTCCCTTTTAGTTAAAGTAGCTCAGACTTTCCCGTACACGTTCCCCGGAAGTGAGTCAAAGGCTTTTTATTAAACTAGAAAATAGAAGCAGCCCCTGTTGTTTCTTGGGCAGAGGTTCCAGCGTGAGTTCCCAGCAGGCTGCTGGGAGCTGGTGCCCAGCTCCCTGCGTCCCCACTGTGGAGGACGGAACGGGACCCCGCGGGGTCCGCAGGCTCCGAGTCCAGACCCCTGGGCAGGGCCCTCTGTCTGGGCTTCTTCAAATCCCGTGGAGCCCAGCGTTGGAGAAGACAGGGCCCCCATTCCCCTCCGTCCCCTTGGGTCACCCCCTCGGCTTCCAGTATCTCCAGCAGGCACCCCTGAATGCAGCCGTTCACCTCCTTTTAAAAGAGCTCGGAAGTTTCCTTAGTGAGGTTCTTGGATTTACGTGGTAACCTCTACGGAATTCAGGCGACTGTCACACGTGTTCACTCCAGCTCTGGAGGGCCCTGAGGAGGCAGGGATGGACGGTGCTCAGGAGCAGACAGGCAGACGGTCGGCCTTAGCCCGGGGCACAGGTGCAGAGGCCGCATGGGTGCAGAGAGGGACCAGGACTCGGCTGGGGGCTGAGCGCCGGGGCGAGTGCCAGCCCGGGGTGCAGAGGGCTGCGCCACCGGAGGGGCCGGGGCACCGGTGTGAGGACGGGGGCCCGGAAGGCGGTTGGCACGAGCAGTCGGAGCCCCGTAGGGAGAGGTCCCCGGGCCCGGAGGGCCTGGAGCCTGAGGCGTGCGCGTGATGAGAGCCTCTGAGAAAGGGTGGCCGGGCGGGAGCCGGCAGGATGGAGCGTGGCGCGTGTGTGGGGCTGGGGGAGGGTCGGCTTTAAGCTGGGTCCACACGTGAGGCTGTGACCCGGGGCTTGGAGGAGCCAGAGTGGAGAAGAGCAGCGGGCGTTTTGTAGGAAGACATCCTGCGGCCCGGTGACTGTAGAAGTGGGCGATCTGCCCCCGGTTCTCTGTTCGGGAAGATGAAAAATGACAGAAGGGGGATGAAAGATGGATTTGAGGAGAGGGAGATGAAGACATGGTGATGGAGAGCTGAGGAGAGTGGCTAGGGAGGCGAAGACGAGAGGCTGGAATGGGTTTGAAAGGTCTGCTTTCTCTAAAGTGATCCTCGGGGTCAGAGAGGACGGGCAGCCCCCTCTCCGTCACCAGTGGCCTCAAGGCGCTCCTGAGGGGTGGAGGCCCCTGAGCTGCCACATTGGAGAAGAGAAAAAAGCATTTCAAGCTGTGTTTGAAATTAAGTTTTCTGAAGGCCTTCATTTAAGAAATTGCCGTTGTGATGCTTTGAAAAGAATCTTACCTGAAACATGGTTGATTGACAATGTTGGCGTTAGCTCCAGGGGCACAGCAAGGTGGCTGACATATGTGCGCATCTGTCTCAGCTGTTTTCCCGTGTGAGGCGTCACGAGACGCTGAGGAGAGTCCCCTCTGCTGTGCAGTGGGTCCCTGCTGACTGTCTGCTTTCTCTGTAGCAGCGGGCATCTGTTAATCCCGGAGTCTCGACTTATTCCTCCCCCTCCTCTCCTTCAGAAATCATAAGTCTGTTTTCTATCTGTGAGTCTGTTTCTGCTTCATAAATGAGTTCATTCATGTCAGCGTTTTTAGGCCCCACCTATAAACCATAGCATGTGGCGTTTGTCTCTCTCTGCCTTAATCCTGGTTAGTGTGACACTCTCTAGGCCCTCCCATGCTGCATTATTTCATTCTTTACTATGGCTGAGTAATATTCCGTTGTATACACGTTTCCAGAAATTCTTCTTTGTTTGGGTGGGATCTTGGTTGGAAGTGTGGAGTCTTAGCCACTGGCCCACCAGGGAAGGTCCAAGGAGTGTCTTTAAAAAGACCTGGAGTCACACCTCATGCAGAGCGTCCGTTTGGCTCTGCCCGTCCGCAGTGGCAGCCACCAGCCGTGCGTGGCTACTGGGTGCTAGCTGCATGCCAGTCGGAGCTGGGACATTCTGCAAGTGTAAAATGCATTCTGATTTTGAAGACCTAGTGTGAATAAAAGCATGTAAAATATCTCATATTTTTTTCTCTTGATTATATGCTACAGTGATAGTATTTTAGCTATATTGGATTAAATCAAAATATATTGTTAAAATCAATTTCTCCTATTTCTTTTTACTCTTTTTTAAAGTAGCTCCTCCTAAAAAAGTTTAAATTACACGAGTGGTTTACATGATACTGGACAACCCTGAGCAGATTTACCAGCAGTCTGCTTTGCCACTTCTGTTCGTTTTGTGACGGAGTGTTTAGTTGTTAAGATCATGTATTCCTGCTGCAGCATTTACCAGTCTCCCATTCGAGATCAGGAAGTCAGGAAGTTGAGTTTTTTCGCTACTTCGATTAGTGACTGCTGCTGTTGCGGTGGTTTCCAGAATTCAGCGCTGATATAGTTGGTCTCAAGATGGTGGGTTTTGAGTTTGTTGTTGCTCTTTCTCTTTTTTTTGGCTGCTCTGTGTAGCATGCAGGGTCTCGGTTCTCTGACCAGGGATCGAACCTGCACCCTGCGTTGGGAGCCTGGAGTCCTAACCACTGGACCACTAGTCCCTTTGCTTCTTCACAGGGACAACTGCCCCGGAAGTAGTTGCATCAGAACACTGGGCTCCCCTAGGGTCTCAGGTGGCACAGAGTCCAGCTGCAGTGCTGGAGACCTGGGTGTGATTCCTGGGTCGGGAAGCTCCACTGGAGAAGGCAGTTATTCTGTAAGACAAACGGACTCCTCTCAAAATTCCCCAAGCAGTTCTGGCAGCTCCTGTCCTGACTTCTTTGCCTTTTTGGATGTGAGCATTGTGGGCTGGGGCTCACGCCTTGAAACGCGTGAGCATCAGGAAGTCCGTCCTCCCGGGCTCTCGGGACTTGGAGAGTCTGCCTGCCCCTCAGGTGCAAGGGGGCAGCGCCTGGTCCTGAGACCTCCGGGGATGCTGACGGTGCCCGCGCCGCAGGGCTTGTCTCCTCGCTGTGGCCGAGGCTCGCAGGGGAGGGCCGAGATAACTGGCCCTTAGGCTAGAGGGCAGTGGGCTCTGGGGGCAGTGCGGTCTCTTAATACTGGCCTTTTTTTCAGTGGCAGGGGACAAGCATTCAGAGACGCCTCTGTCAGTGACGCTAAATGTGCGGCCTCGTGGAATGTTCTCGTGTCTCACCGTTCAGTAGCACGCACCCTTTTGTTTCCTGAAGACTTAATCTTGTTGGGGAAATAACTTCTTAGATTGACTGACTTAAGCTGGAGCCACAAACCTGGGTCACTAAACGCAGTTTCTTCTTGTGCTTTGCAGATCATTAAAAAGCTGATAGAGAGAAAACAAGCCCAGATTCGGAAAGTCTACCCAGGACTTTCCTGTTTTAAAGATGGAGTTCGGCAGATCCCGATAGAAAGCATTCCTGGAATTCGTATGTATTGATCTTCTACAGGCAGAAGCTTCTGGTGGTGCCCCGAGACCTTGGAAGTAGCTCCGCGGAGCGCGGTGGCGCGGGAGGCCGCTCGCCCGCCGGCTCTGGGTGGGATGCGCAGCGCTCTCCTCTGCTCTGCTCCCCCGGCAGGCGGACCGGGCAGAGCCCGGCGTCTCCGGCTTTCGCTGTTGACGCGCGTGGCTTTGGGAGCCTGTTTGTGGCAGTGTCGGCCACTCCCACAGGTGACCTTGAAGGCAGCGAATGCTGCTCATAGGGTGGGAGGCTGGGTCTCAGGCTGGCGCAGCCCTGTAGCCGCGAGCGGCTCGTGGCCGGTGACCGCGGGAGCGGCGGCCCTGCCTCCTCCAGGCGGCGTCCCGCCCGCGCCCTCCTCCGCGCCCTCCTCCGCGCCCCGGGCGGTGCCGCGCAGAGCTGTGCTCGCCGAGCTTAGCGCCCCGACTTCGAAACCACGTGACCCGACCGCGTAACGCTGGTTTCCGGTTCCCCGTTTTACAGTGGTTTTCCAAGGGTTCTCTGTGAGTATGTTAGAAGTGAATTAATTATATTGGGTTAAAACACATAAAATAGGTGTTTTTGTCGATCAGAAGCTATAAATATTGGCACTTTCAGGTCAAATCCAGGCTCTGCTAGTGTATTGAAGATTTAATAAACCAAACTAAAATTCTGCAGAAGAAGATAAGACATTATTTGAGCAAGATAGACATCTTCATTACGAAGTACACCCTACGGCGGATCTCACTTTCTCTGCCAGACCTGGAAAGTGTCCTTCTGTGTATTATCCTTACCAACAGCGTGACAGCTGCCCTGTCACTGGAGGTGTACGTGTGCCAGACATTCTTCTGTGTTTTTTTTTTTTAATTTTTTACACATACATCAACTAATCTCAAAAGGAATCAGCTCGGTTCTGGAGTTCTGTCTTATACATTGATAAACAGAGGCAAAGGCTGACTAACTTACGGAGGGTAGCTTAGCTTAAGGAGAGAGGAAGAAATCAAATCCAGGTCTGTTGGACTCCAGGCTGTGTCTTCTTTCTGCTGCCTGAGACCATCTTGGTTACAAGCAGGTTCTGTGCCAAATAAAAGAGAGAGCAGGACAGAGTTTGTTCCAACCTAAAATAACAGCTTAACTTTCACATGGTGATCAGCAGAAAATGTGACTTAGAGTTTTAAAAATGTATGTGCCCACAGGACCAGACATGCTTGTTTGTTACGCTTTCCTCTGTAAGGCTGGAGCTCCTGCTTTAAAAACACTAGCAGATGGGGCAAGGCCAGTCTTGGGGATGTTTGATGTGTTCAGGTGTGTGAGGAAGTAGAGAATTACTCGCAGTTAGTTTCAGCCTGTTTTCAGAAGTAGCCTTTATTGAGTCATGGCTGTGAGTTATTGCATTTTTGATAAGTATTAACTGTGTTATTCTCTTGACCGAAAGCAGTTCTCATTCAGTGTTTAATTTCGTTGGTATGTGTAGGAGAGACAGGCTGGAAGCCGAGTGGAAGAGAGAAAAGGTAAGTGTGATGGGCCGGAGGACACTGACGGAAGTGCTTCTGTCTCCCCTCCCAGCAACTTAGAGCAGACAGGGGAGCTGGCCGTAGTCACCGCAGCGCTTGTTGGGTCTCGCTTGTCGTAAATGAGCTGAAGTAGCTCCACCCGTAGGTTTCTGCACAGATGAGCTGGATAGGAGTCGCCTGGCAAGGGGGCAGGATGCTAACCCTTGCTGCTTCTGTGTGCCCTTTCCTTTCAAGTAAAGAGGCCAGAGACCCCGACCAGCTGTACAGCACGCTCAGGGGCATCCTGCAGCAGGTGAAGGTGGGTGCTCCCTTTTCCTCCACTTCACGCACATATTTTGAAGTGATTTCCCACATGGAATTTCCATATTAGATACCTTACTTTTTTCTTTACTCAAGAGCCATCAAAGCGCTTGGCCCTTCATGGAACCCGTGAAGAGAACAGAAGCTCCGGGATATTATGAAGTTATAAGGTTCCCCATGGGTAATGCCATTAACATTTTCTAAGTATAGACTAAAGCTCTGGACGGCGGTGTGGGGGACAGCGGGTGGCCAAGGGTGTGCTTCTCTGTCGTAGGGTAGGGCGTGTGTGCCAGGCAGTGGAGGGTTAGGAGTGTTAGAGCAGGGAGAGGGCACCGGGGTGTCAGAGCAGGGAGAGGGCACCGGGGCGGGCAGGGGGTCAGAGCAGAGAGAGGGCACCGGGGCGGGCAGGGGCTCAGAGCAGGGAGAGGGCACCGGGGCGGGCAGCGGCTCGGAGCAGGGAGCGGGCGCCGGGGCGGCAGCG
>SJYQ01002915.1:0-26806 GCA_006410935.1 Redunca redunca | reverse complement strand
GGAGCAGGGAGCGGGCGCCGGGGCGGGCAGGGGCTCGGAGCAGGGAGTGGGCACCGGGGCGGGCAGCGGCTCGGAGCAGGGAGCGGGCGCCGGGGCGGGCAGCGGCTGGGAGCAGGGAGCGGGCACCGGGGCGGCAGCGGCTCGGAGCAGGGAGCGGGCGCCGGGGCGGGCAGGGGCTCGGAGCAGGGAGTGGGCACCGGGGCGGGCAGCGGCTCGGAGCAGGGAGCGGGCGCCTGTGTTCTTAGAGGCGGCTCTGCTGTCCTGGCAAGACTGCTCCGTCAGTGTGAGCTCAGATGGCACCAGAAACTGTGCTGTTTGAGCACAGCCTTGCTTATAACCTGTTGGGGTGCTTGTCCCCTTGGTAGCCTTGAGAGCCTGAGAGATTTGGAAGGTAAACAGGTGAAGTTAACTGAAGCCGCTGGCCCGCTGTCCTTGTAGACAGCAGGGGCTGTTCCCACTCTTTGGCTCTCCCAGGCGCCCGATGGAGACTGGGAGGCTCACTAGTTAGACTCCTGTGTCCCACACTGGAAACAAACAGAAGGTGCCTTTAGAAATGGAGACCTGTGGGATTTGCTGCCGAGTCTGCACCAGCCTAAAGTGAATGATTCATGGAGTCAGTTGAGAATTAAACTAATGTGGCATTGTGCAGATTGAAGACCACTAGCTGAATTTCTTTTTTTTTTCCAATCAGCTGTGGGGCCATCTTTGGGGAGGGAGCCTGCATTTTCTGTCCCTTCTCTCCCTGCGGCCTCCTGGTGCTGAGAGGACGTTAAGCGAAAGGAGAGGGAGCGGGGGAGTCCTGTGCGATGTCCTCTCTGGCCTTAGTTACCTCAGGAGTGTTTCCATCGTGCAGCCGTGGCTCCAGTGGTCTAAAGGCTTTGCGGTGAACACACATGCTTGCCGTTCTCTTTCCCTTTTCTCTCGGCCTTGTTTCCCTGGATTTCAGTCTGAAAGTCCGAGTCAGGGTGGAGAGAGTGGAGAATTGTAGATGGAAGGCTGACCTGGGCATTGGTAATTCCCATGATGTCGAAAGGGCGTCCCGGGTGGCGCTGGTGGTAAAGAACCCGCCCGCCGGTGCAGGGGACGCAGGAGACCGGGAGGATCCTGGGTCGGGAAGACCCCCTGGAGGAGGGCCTAGCCACCCGCTCCAGTGTGTGCCTGGAGAGTCCGTGGGCGGAGTGGGACGTGACTGCGCGGCTTAGCGCACACGCATGATGTGAGATATGCTGGAACCCTCTCAGCCCGTGTCCAGACCTCAGTGGCCTTTGCAGCCTTGTCACCGGGGCTGCCCCAGGCCCTCCTGAGGACCGGCCCGGGAGGTTCCTGCTCCCAGTCCTCAGCCCTGTCCACTGATTGTTGCCACTGGTGTGCGATGACCTTCTGTGGCCCGGGCCATTTGATCAACTGAAAGATTCTAAGAAGGTCAGAGCAAGGCAGATGCTCTCTGTCAGTTTAGAGGAGAAAGAAAATGGAGAAGGAAGCACGCGGCGTCTGTCGTCACTTCAGAAAGGCCCAGACACTCTCGAGACTCTCCTTATGCCATCCCCAACTGTTCTTTCGACCTCTCTCCCAAAGAACAGTTTGAAAGGTTTAGGCTAAGCTTCTCTGTGCCAAGTTTCATCCCCTGCCCCCTCCCCACCTGTCTTTGCTAGCACCTGTCTCCCTTCTAAACACGGGCTCTCAGCCACCAGCAGCGGCATTTAGGTGGAAGGGAGGCTTAGCCTCCAGTCTCCCCCAGGATGGTGGTGGCTCTTCACTAAACGAGAACACGTCCTCGGCTGCTCGCTCCTTTCCTGCTCACTCACACTTGGGAGGCGGTTCCTGGGGCGTCTGGTGAGCCTTCACACGCTTTTCAATTTTTGTCTCCCTCCACACTGTTTAAGAAGAAAGTGGAAAGTTGAACTCACACTTATTATGACTTATTTCTAACCAAGGTAGGCTTCGATCACAAAAAGAGAAAAGACAGGCTTTAATCAAAGGAAATGGGAAGGCAGGTACTCCCGTGTCTCCTTTCGAGTTTTGTGGTAGATTTAGGAAGGATCTTGATGCAAATCAGTTTCTGCCCGTTTGGGACGTTGCACATAAATTTATTTATCTTATTAAATGATAATCCCAGTGTGTTTGATTCTAATTGTTTTTCCCTCTGGAAAATTTGATAATAGAGTGGGAATTTGGGTCGTTGGTAGTCAAAAGCATTTCTTCAGTGGTTTTGACTCATGCTTAATTTATATATATATGTTTTCATGCTTAGTTTATGCAGTTTTTCTCATATTCTTTTTCATTTTGGTTTATTACAAGATATTGAATATAATTCCCTGTGCAACACAGAAGAGCCTTGTTTATCTGTTTTATATGCAGTAGTGTATATCTGCTAATCCAGTTTAATAGTTGATATGATTTTTAATGATAGAAACAGGCTTACAGACACCTAGGGACCTATAAACAGACAAATGTCAGCATCTTCTAATCTGCGTGGAATTCTTTAAATTGGTTCTGAGAGTGAGAATAAAGAAGCCCCATTATATTCTTACAAGTTTAGATGGAGCCCTGTTTTCATTTGTAAAGTAATATTATTTAAAGCAAGTAGATATTATTGGAGAAATATTCTTTTTACAATTGTCTTGCAAGGTTTACATGCTTTAGAAAATATTTGATTAGGTAAAATTTGTCACATTCATCAGTGGGGCATGAAACTAAATTCACCTGGAACATTTTACATGCAAGGTCACTGGTGTACTTGCAGATGTATTTATGATCTGTTTCCCTACTTCAGTTCTGTCGCTCCAAAACAACTGGGAGTTTAGAGAAAAACTCATCCTGACTGTGCTCAAGAACTGTTTTCCTTGATCACATGACTCTCTTAGACAAACCGTTGAGGTGGTGGAAATGTGGGCAGACTGATGATACATTTGTTTCCCAGTCTGACTTTTGTCATCGAGTGTTTGAAAGGAGTCAAAAATTGCTAATATTTTTTTTTCTGTGTAGATCTGAAAACCATGAGTGAACGCCTCAAGAACAGGTACTACGTGTCTAAGAAATTGTTCATGGCAGACTTGCAACGAGTCTTTACCAATTGCAAAGAGTACAACCCCCCTGAGAGCGAATACTACAAATGTGCCAATATCCTGGAGAAATTCTTCTTCAGTAAAATTAAGGAAGCTGGATTAATTGACAAGTGATATTTTTTTCTTGTGCTTCTTAGAAACTCACCAAACAGTGTGCCTAAAGCATGGTTTAGTTTTACAAAGAATTGGACGTAATGTATTGAAGATACTTGTAACAATTAGCACTTTTGAAAAACAAAAAACCTCTTAGCTTTTCTGATATGTATTTAAATGGAAGTCATAGAGCATTCTTATTTTATGGAATGGATTTTAATCTATTTACTACTATTAATGTCAGTTTTCTATGGCATGTCCATCAGCTGAATATTGAGTACTAGATGATCAGGGGTTTCCTCACAACTTGTATATGAGGAAGTTGCACACAGTACCAAGATCTGGGGGAATGCAGAAAATTTTCAGACCGTGAATGTTTCCATTTCTTTCTAATGGAATGTGAGAGTTTATTTTTATTTTATTCTGAAGGACTTTAAAGGAAGGGATCATGATAAAAAGCCCGTAAAAGGTGAAGCGTGATGTTTGAAGTCTCATGGTGGACTTTATATATATATATTTTAAAAACACTCATCTAGATGAGGTGCTTTGAGCAGTTCTGAAAAATGCAGTTCCAGAAAAGCAACTGCTTTGATTTCTAAAGAAGAAATTCAAAATAATGCAGACTTTTTTTTATAAGCGTCTGGGTTTTTGATAATTCTGTCTACCTACAACAAACTTGTGAGTGCATAACCACTATTTTAATAATTATTTTCTCTACACGAGTCTATAATACTATATTTGACTTTGCTTATGCAGGCCATAAGTTCTAAAAGGCAATTTCTTGGGCCACAAAGGCATCCATCTGCAAACACTTGAGAGTGAATTAACATGCTTTAATTTAAAAAGATGTATAATCTATATCATGGATCAAATTTAGTGAATCCTTCACTTTTTTTTTTACAAATAAAGATTTTTTTCCCGCCTTTTCTACAATACACTCAGCCCAACTGATAATGTATTTATGGACATTTGTCCTTTGGCGTCTCCAGATTATATTCATTTTGGAGATGAATTCAGTTACCACCAAGACTTTCTGTCAGTATTTTAACGCCTGCTTTGGTACAGGGTAATAATATCCCACTAAAACCCATCATTCAGCCTTGTTAACCTGTCTCGGGATTCTGGCTTCATGCTGGGATTTATTTCCTGACTAACACTACACTGAAAAGTGGGACGTCTGCAACCCCAGCTCTGGGGGAACCAACTCACACAAAGCAAGCAGTCGCCATCTTGATGGTCTCGACACTAATTTTTATGACACAAATTTATAAACTGATTTTCGTAAAAGGACTCGGTTCTAAAGGTGTGTCTAGCTCAGTGTTTTCTATCAGGTAACCTAATTGAAACGATCATTTGAGACATTGGACACAGTTGCCAGAGAATCTGCGTGGAGAAAGCCCTGCAGATGGTTCCTAATGTGTAAGATTCACTCGGAATGCTCACAGCTGAGAAACGCCGCAGCTTCCTAAAGAAACCACCTTGAGTGGCATCTAGATTTCTAATGAAGAATGATACAGTTTGGATTAAGTATCTTGGACTGGTTTTAAACAAGTGCTTTGTCCTGGATCTGCTGAAGCACCTGGCCAGCTTGGTATCCTGTGAAACGTTTGTTATTTTCTGGGTAGACATAGAGTATTGTCTTTAAAATCAGATTGTCTCTTCTATATTGAAAGCATTTTTATGTTTTCTAATTTAAAAATTAATATTTTCTTATAGATATTGTGCAATAAAGCTGAAGTAGGATGTGTGGTTTTTGCAAATGCTTTAACAGCGGATAAAATTTTACATTTGTAAAATTAATATATTGTATTGGTACAAAATAGTTTTAAATTATATTTTAAAACGCTCTGTCTGCTGGTATGTTTTCTTCTGATGGATTTGTGTTTAACGGGGCAAATGTATGATCTGGTTGATGACTGACTACATCCTTAGTTCTTAGGATGTAAGTATTTTGAGGGAGGTGTTCAGAATTGTTGCATTTGTGGGAAGTTTCATAAAAATTCACAGCCCATTACTGAGAGATTTTCAAGAGGAGAGACACTGTCTCTTGAGTAATCCACGGCATATTGCTGGTTGTCACTTACGAAAAAAGAAAAAAAATCCAGAGGCAGCCACCTCATGCCCCAGTTTTTCCTGCTTTGCATCTGTGAGATAGGTGGATAAGGAGACACCCCTCCCCCTCAAAATACAGCTGATTTTTAGACATCTCCGATATGTTTCTAATGTTCTTCACAGTGCTGAAAAAACTATCTTACTGGGGTGTGAGTATCCACCAAAGGGCAGCATTCTTTTTTCTGAATTCTGAGCCAGCTCAGCAGTCGAAGGAAGGAGGCACACAATGGCCAGGACGTCTTGAGTAATACTCGAACGCGTGTCGGAGCGGGTGACGTGTGCCGGAGGTGGTGACGTATGTATCTGAGCGGGTGACGTGTGTCGGAGGTGGTGACGTATGTATCTGAGAGGGTGACGTGCGTGTCTGAGCGGGTGACGTATGTATCTGAGCGGGTGACGTGCGTGTCTGAGCGGGTGACGTATGTATCTGAGAGGGTGACTGCGTGTCGGAGGTGGTGACGTATGTATCTGAGCGGGTGACGTGCGTGTCTGAGCGGGTGACGTATGTATCTGAGCGGGTGACGTGCGTGTCTGAGCGGGTGACGTATGTATCTGAGAGGGTGACGTATGTATCTGAGCGGGTGACGTGTGTCGGAGGTGGTGACGTATGTATCTGAGCGGGTGACGTGCGTGTCTGAGCGGGTGATGTATGTATCTGAGCGGGTGACGTGCGTGTCTGAGGTGGTGACGTATGTATCTGAGCAGGTGACGTATGTATCTGAGCGGGTGACGTATGTGTCTGAGCGGGTGACGTGTGTCGGAGGTGGTGACGTATGTATCTGAGCGGGTGACGTGCGTGTCTGAGCGGGTGACGTATGTATCTGAGCGGGTGACTTGCATGTCTGAGCGGGTGACGTATGTATCTGAGAGGGTGACGTGCGTGCCGGAGGTGGTGACGTATGTATCTGAGCGGGTGACGTGCGTGTCTGAGGTGGTGACGTATGTATCTGAGCAGGTGACGTATGTATCTGAGCGGGTGACTTGCGTGTCTGAGGTGGTGACGTATGTATCTGAGCAGGTGACGTATGTATCTGAGCGGGTGACGTATGTATCTGAGCGGGTGACGTGTGTCGGAGGTGGTGACGTATGTATCTGAGAGGGTGACGTGCGTGTCTGAGCGGGTGACGTATGTATCTGGGCGGGTGACGTGCGTGCCGGAGGTGGTGACGTATGTATCTGAGCGGGTGACGTGCGTGTCTGAGCGGGTGATGTATGTATCTGAGAGGGTGAAGTGCGTGTCTGAGCGGGTGACGTATGTATCTGAGCGGGTGACGTGCGTGCCGGAGGTGGTGACGTATGTATCTGAGCGGGTGACGTGCGTGCCGGAGGCCGTGACCTCCGCATCCGCAGGAGGCGGGCTGACGCTGACCCTCGGCCGTGGCTGACTCACCCGCGGCCCCGCTCGGCGTCCCGGCCCCCGGCCCCCGGCCCCCGCGGGGCAGGGCCTCGCCCCTGGAGCTCCGTGCTCGGCCCGGGCAGCGATGCCCGCCCCAGCGGGCCCGCCCCGAGGACGCACAGGAGAGGAAGGAGCAGCCGGCCCGGGCCAGGCCCTCGGCTGAGCGCGCCCGAGGCGGCTGCTCCCGGACGGGAAGGCTCCTCCCGGGGCGGTGGGCGCGGGAACGTGGCCCTCCCTCCCCCCGCGGCCCGCAGTCTCCGTGAAAGGGTGGTTTGGATGGTTCAACGCTGGTTGTAGTCGTGAAAAACGCATTGTGGTTTTCTTGTCACCTGGAAGTAAAATTTGTAGTCACGGAACCTGGGAAGTGGAGGCAGGGTCAGACTGAGGCGCCGTGGCCAGCTTGGAGCTGTGCCTCCCCCTGAGCTGGCGTTCCTCAGTCCAGCCCCCGCGGCCTTGTGAGAGGCGCCAGAGCCGCCCGAGGCGGGGTCCCGGCCGCAGCCCTCGGCCTCTGCTGTTAGCTGCTCCGCTCTGGCCCCGGCCTTACCTTTCCTAACAAAGTAGAAAACCTGAAGAGAAGACCAAAGCCACTCGGATCTCGAAAGGCATGATGGCTGCACGTTTGCAATTCAGTCACCAGTCGTGTCTCTGCGACCCCATGAAGTGCAGCACGCCAGGCCTCCCTGTCCGTCGCCAACTCCCGGAGTTTACTCAAACTCACGTCCATCGAGTTGGTGATGCCATCCAAACATCTCATGCTCTGTCGTCCCCTTCTGCCCTCAATCTTTCCCAGCATCAGGGTCTTTTCCAATGAGTCAGCTCTTCACATCAGGTGGCCAGAGTATCGGAGTTTCAGCTTCAGCATCAGTCCTTCCAATGAATATTCAGAACTGATTTCCTTTAGGATGGACTGGTTGGATTGCCTCGCAGTCCAACGGACTCTCAAGAGTCATCTTCAACACCACAGTTCAAAAGCATCAAATTAAGGTAACGTTTTTTTCTTTATCATCATGAAATATATGTTTAGATTTGTTGACTATTCGTTTATCCCTGGCAGGAAAAGAGGGATGTGTCTGCGGAGGTGGAGGTTGGGGTGGGAGGAGGGCGGCAGGGAGAGAAAGCGGTGCCTTCCCCGAGTCTCCAGGCTTTTAGAGATGCTCTCTCCTCTGGTGCATCAGCGCTGTTAGCAGCAGATGGAGGCCGAAAGGGAAAAATAGGGTCAGTAAGGCTCCGGTTTGGGAAAGAGATGAACTTGAAGCTAGAAAAACAAGAAACAGACAAAGTGGAAGAAGGCTTTCAGGGGCTCTTTAAGAGAAGAAGTTTCAACAAAGTAAACAGGACTTTGGGGGTGCGAGAACACCCGTAAATATCATGTTTTCAGATGTGATTCATGTATATTCAGGCCTTGGTTTCCTCGTGGTAGAACCCCCCCCCCCTTTTTTTTTTAACAGAATAAGGAAGCTAACAATGTCAAAGCTAGAGATGTTCTTTGGGTTTATTTTAAAAAGCAATATAATTTCAACAAAGCAGAGAAAAGCCAGAAAAACACAAGCCAAGCCTTCCTCCCCCCTCCTATTACTGGGAAGTCTGGCACCACCTTGGCAGAATTAGCTTAAAAAATGAGAAACAACACAGGTTATTTGTGTGTGTAATTTTCTGAGCTGAACTGAAGGTTACCAGTTTTTGTTTGTCTAAGTTTGAATTTTTTTTTTTTTTGAGAAATCCCCTGGAGAATGTTGGACTAAAGGACCTTCTCAAAGTGGTGCACGTGCTCGTAAATGTTCTGCATCCCTGCGCCCCTGGCTCTTGGGTGCTCCCTAAAGTTCACTGATCTCTGTGCTTTGCTCTGCTAACCTCGCACTTTTGATAGTAAAAGATGGATTTCTAATTTACACTTGAAAATGTCTAAAAGCAGAGAGTCTGCCTTTTTGTACAATTGGGCTGCCCAACAGTAGACACAGGCAGAGGCGATGGAGGCGTTAGGCTGATGTTGGCTGTTTTAGAGTCGAGTAGAACACGCTCTTGGTTCATGCAGAGTCTGTGATCAAGCTCCCATTCAAATCTTTGCCCTTCAGAGTGCTGTTCAGCCATTGCAGCAGCATTGTTACTCCCGACACACCCCAAATGCCGGGTTCAGCCACTCAGTCACGTTCCACTCTCTGCAATCCCGTGGACTGTAGCCCACCAGGCTCCTCTGTCCGTGGGATTCTCCAGGAAAGACTATGGAGTGGGTTGCCCTGCCCTCCTCCAGGGGATCTTCCCGACCCAGGGATCTAACCCAGGTCTCCCGCATTGCAGGTGGATTCTTTACCATCTGAGCCACCAGGGAAACCTACATACATTTTCGGTTGAAGTATAGTTGATGTACAATGTTGTGTTAATTTCTGCTGTATAGCAAAGTGATTTAGTTCTATATATATATATACACACACATATATACACACACATTCTTTTTAATATTCTTTTCCATTGAGATTATCACAGGATACCAAATCTTGTTCCCCGTGCTATAGTAGGGCTTTGTTACCTGTTCTTGCTGTTTTAATTTTTATTTTTTATTTATTTATTTATTTAGTTTTACATGTTTCAATGCCGTTCTCCCATCTCATCCCACCCTCTCCCTCTCTCTCTCCCCCAGAGTCCAAAAGTTCACTCTATAGATCTGAGTCTCTTTTGTTGTCTTGCATACAGGGTCATCATCCCCATCTTTCTAAATTCCATATATATGCGTTAGTATACTGTATTGGTGTTTTTCTTTCTGGCTTGCTTCACTCTGTATAATCGGCTCCAGTTCCAAAAAACACATATTTGTTTGGCTGTGCTGGGTCTTTGCTTTGGCAGGTGAGGTCTTCCGTTTCTGCTGCAGCCTGAGGGAGCTTCAGCTGTGACTTGCAGACTCTTACTTGTCACCTGTGGTGTCTAGCTCCCTGGCCAGGGATCGAACCTGGGCCCACTGCATTGGGCGTGCGGAGTCTTAGCTGCCGAACCGCCAGGGGCATCCCATGTCCATTCTGCGTGGAAGTGTTCGCCTCCACTCGCCTCCGGCTCCCTGTATCCCTCCTCACCCTCGGCAGTCACAAGGCTGTTCTCTGCGTCTGTGGTTCCGTTCCATGGGAAGGTTCATTTGCCTTGTATCCTCATAAATGACGTCATATGGTGTTTGTCTTCCTCTGAGTCACTTCTCTAGTCCATCCTCGTTGCTACAAATGGCATTATTCCATTCTTTTTATGGCTGAGTAATATTCCATCTGTATATACGCACACGCACACACACACACACACACACACACACATGGAGAAGGAAATGGCACCCACTCCAGTATCTTGCGTGGGAAATCCCATGGACAGGGGAGCCTGGCGGGCTTCAGTCCACGGGGTGGCCAAAGAGTCGGACCCGACTTAGTGACTGCACAGCAACAACAACACAGATACACACACACACACAGAGACACACAGTCACATACACACCATCTTGTCACACACACTACGTCTTGTCCGTTCATCCATCAGTGGGCATTGATTGCTGCTTCCATGTCTTGGCTGTTGTAAATACGCTGCAGTGAACAGTGGGGTGGATTATCTTTCTGACTAAGCTTTGTCTGGATATGAACACGCTGCAGTGAACACGGGTGGATCATCTCTCTGACTGTGCTTTGTCTGGATGCGTGTCCAGGAGCAGCATTGCAGCAGGCAGCGCTGGTGTTAGTTTTTAGAGGACCCTCCCTGCGGTTCGCCACAGTGGCTGCACCAATCTGCATTCCCACCAGCAGTGGGAGGGTCCCTCTTTTCCACACCCTCTCCCGCCTCTGTTGTCTGCAGATGTGGATGATGCCGTTTTGACCGTTGTGGTGGTGCCTCACTGTAGCTGTGATTTGCGTGTCTCTAATAATTGGCGATGTTGGATGGCTTTCCGTGTGCCTGTTGGCCACCTGTCTCCTCTGGAGAAATGTCTGTTTAGGTCTTCAGGCACTTTTTGATTGGGTTGTGTTGCTGTTTTTGAGTTATATGAGCTGTTTGTATATTTTGGAAACTAAAGCTTTGGAGGTCACAGATGTCTGCAAGTATTTTCTCCTGTTCCACAGGTTGTCTTTTTCCCCTGGACATATATGCATAATTTCTCTCAGTACATTTTTGACCCCCTCTCCCTTCTAGAATCGCTGTCGCGTGCAGGCTGGCACATGCTCCTGTGAGCCGCTTAGTTTCCCTAATCTCACTTCCTGTCTGCTGGTCTGGCTGGGCGACTTCCACTACTGCCTTCCAGAGCGCGGACTCAGCCTGCTGCATCGTTCATTATTTTGGTCCGCAGCGCCTGCAGCCTGGCTTTTCGTCTTAGTGAGTGTGTTTTCTGAGTTTTCTTGGCTCCTGTTTCTAGTTCGTTCTTATAATCATCCGCATTTCTGTCAACAGTTTTTCTTAATCTCTTCAGTGTTCTTATTATCTCCTCTTTGAGCTCTCTATATCTAGACTGAAGAAGTCTTTTCGTTGCCCTTTCAGAGGAGTTTGCTTGGTCTTATAACTGGGGATGGTTCCTTTGCTCCTCAATTTTGCTTGCATTTCCTTTGCTCTGTGAAAGTGAAGTCGCTCAGCCGTGTCTGACTCTTTGCGACCCCCGGACTGCAGCCCACCAGGCTCCTCCAGCCACGGGATTTTCCAGGCAAGAGTACTGGAGTGGGTTGCCATTTCCTTCGCCCTTGCTCTGTGAGTTTAGGAGAAAAAATCACCTCCTGTGTCTTCAAGGGCTCTTTTTGCGGGAGTGCCCCTTGTAGGGTTAGGGTTTCTGGGGCGAGGGCCGGTGAGTGTGGACGCCTGCAGCTCTGCCCCCGTGGGTGCCGCCCGCCCCGGAGCCCGCGCCCGGCGGGCACGCCTGCAGCGCCTGGAAGGGTGCCCGTGGCTGAGCAGCTTCTGGGGCCCAGCAGGTTGTGCACACCGCCTCCCGCGCTCCCCCAGGCCTGTCCGCCAGAGCCTGGGCCCCAGCCTCCCCTGACACGCACACGCACGATTCTGGCCGGGGCTGCGGGGCTGCCCCCGAGGCGGGTGAGCCCCGGGGGCCGGGGCGGGGCTGCCCCCGGGGCGGCCGCCTCTGTCCACGTGCGGGAGCGGCTCTCCCAGGGGCTCTGAGCGCTGCTCCATCCTGGCCGACTTCCCTGCGAGTGTGGGCCTTTCCAGACTTTTCTCACGCCCCACCCAGTCACATGGAGACTTTTCTCGCCCTTTCACAAGTCTGAAGTCCTCCGCTAGGGCTCCGTGGGATTCCCGTCAGCACTGTCCCGCCTGGGATGTGTTTTTGATGTATTTGTGGAAGGATGTGAGGTCTACATGCCATCTTGATTGTCCCCCCCAATATCTAACATAAAAAACTGAAGTATAATTAACAATGCAGTATGATACACAGATTTTAGGTGTTCTTTGTGTCCTTTTAATTTTTAAAACTTTTACTTCTGGCTGTTTGCGTCTTTGTTGCAGCCGCTGGCTTCTCTCAAGTTACGGCACATGGCGTCCAGGGAGCACGGGCCACGTGGCCTCAGTTGCCCCTGGATTCATACAAGTAATTTTCTTTCCTGGGAAGCACTTATCAAGCACTGACTAGGTGTCAGGCACTCTTCTTAGCATTTTACTTAAGCATATTAAGTCACTGAATCCTGGCAACAGTTTAATAAAAACTCTGAGATACAGAGAAGCAGGTTAGCTAAAGAAGTCACACGCTGGGATTCTTGATCCAGAGTCAGGATTATCACACTCAGAGCAGCACCAGCCACGTCTGCAGCTGCAGAGTGACCGCCCGTGCGCTGCACGAAGTGTCTAAAGACTATGTATCTACATATTAACTGTATTTCCAATTCCTTTTATACTATGAATTCTTACTAAATTCCACATTAAACATTTTTTATGCATAAAATGACAAGAATACAAAGGTGAGTTGCCAGCTTTTGAGACTAAAATCTATTATTGGAGATGAAATGTAAGCCATGTGACGGCATAACGTGGATTCAGAGGTGGGCTTGTGAGGCTGGGGTGAAAGCTGATTAATGTGCTCTGGATGGGTCATCAGCCACCTCCCTAAGGAGCCTGGGCTTTACTAATAGGCTCACAAGAGCTGCTGAAACTGTGTGTGTGTGTATTTTGTGTGTGTGTTTGCCTGTGTATGCACCAAATGACCAAAGTTGGAGGCACGCGTCACAGAGGTCAGACACCAACGGCTGCCGTCAGAGATGCGGCTCGCAGAGGTGGCGCAAAGGGGGGCTTCAATCAGCACACAAATTGATAGGAAAAAACAAGTATATGACATTGCTTATATGTGGAATCTAAAAAAAGTGAACTTATTTACAAAACAGAAACACGTACAGAAAACAAACATGGTTCTAAAGGGTTAAGGATGAGGAGACAGAAATCAGGAGTTTGGGATTAGCAGACACACACTAATACGTATAAAATAAACATGGACCTAGGTGGCTCAGACAGTAAAGGGTCTGTCTACAATGCGGGAGACCCGGGTCAGGAAGATCCGCTGGAGAATGAAATGGCAATCCACTCCAGTACTATTGCCTGGAAAATCCCATGGACAGAGGAGCCTGGTAGGCTACAGTCCATGGGGCCGCAAAGAGTCGGACACGACTGAGCGACGTTCCTTCCTGTAGTGTGTAACACAGGACACTGTTCAATAACTCGTGACAATCAATAGTGGAAGAAAATCTGAAAGTCACACGCACGCACGCACACAGAAGCCCCACGGGTGGTGCAGTGGGAGAGAATCTGCCTGCCAACACGGGTGACACGGCACACGTGGGTTCGATTCCTGGGTCAGGAAGATGCCCTGGAGAAGGAAATGGCACCCCACTCCAGTATTCTTGCCTGGGAAATCCCATGGACAGAGGAACCTGGTGGGCTACACTCCATGGGGTTGCAAACGAGTCAGACAGGACTTAGCGACTAAGCAACGACAACAACAGAAATCAAAACAGTAGGGAACTCGCACAAAAACAGAAACACAGTTACACGGAACAGGACAGAAAGCCAGAAATAAACCCTCACTCTGTGGTCAACTGACCCACAACAGGGTAGGCAAGAATATACACTGGAGAAAAGACAGAATCTTCAATGAGCAGTGCTGTAAAAACGACTACTTGCAAAAAAAGAAGGAAACTAGAACATTCTCTAACACCACACAGAAACTAAAATAGTTTAAAGACCTAAACGTAACATTGGATACTGTAAAACTCCTAAAGCAAAATACAGGACAGTCCTGGACATTAACCATGGCAGTATCTTTTTGGTGCTGTCTCCTCTGATCAGCTGAGTCACGACCGCATGGACTGCAGCACACCAGCCTTCCCTGTTCATCACCAGCTCCCGAGGCTTGCTCAAACACGCCCATCAAGCTGCTGATGCCATCCAAACATCTCATCCCGTCGTCCCCTTCTCCGCCTGCCTTCAATCTTTTCCACCATTAGGGTCTTTTCCAATGAAGCAGTTCTTCCCAACAGGTGGCCAAAGTAATGGAGTTTTAGCATCAGTCCTTCCAGTGAATATTCAGGGTTGATCTCCTTTAGGATGGGCTGGTTGGATCTCCTTGCAGCCCAAGGGACTCTCCAAGAGTCTTCTCCAACACCACAGTTCAAAAGCATCAATTTTTTGGCACTCAGCTTTCTTTATAGTCCAACTCTCATATCCATACATGACCACTGGAAAAACCATAGCCTTGACTAGATGGACCTTTGTGGGCAAATATGTCTTTGCTTTTTAATATGCTCTCTAGGTTGATCATAGCTTTTCTTCCAAGGAGTGTCTTTTAATTTCATGGCTGCAGTCACCATCTGCAGTGATTTCGGAGCCCAAGAAAATAAAGTCTGACACTGTTTCCACTGCTTCCACATCTATTTCCCATGAAGTGATGGGACCAGATGCAGTGATCTTAGTTTCCTGAATGTTGAGCTTTAAGCCAACATTTTCACTCTTCTCTTTCACTTTCATCAAGAGGCTCTTTAATTATTTTTCACTTTCTGCCATAAGGGTGGTGTCATCTGCATATCTGAGGCTATTGATATTTCTCCTGGCAATCTTGATTCCAGCTTATGCTTCATCCTACCTGACATTTCACATGATGTACTCTGCATATAAGTTAAATAAGCAAGGTGACAATATACAGCCTTGACGCACTCCTTTTGCTATTTGGAACCAGTCTGTTCCATGTCCAGTTCTGTTAATTTCTTGACCTGCATACAGATTTCTCAGGAAGCAGGTCAGCTGTCTGCTATTCCCATCTCTTGAAGAATTTTCCACAGTTTGTTGGGATTCTCACAGCCAAAGGCTTTGGTGTAGTATATAAAGTAGATGTTTTTCTGGAACTCTCTTGTTTTTCAATGATCCAGTAGATGTTGGCAATTTGATCTTTGGTTCCTCTGCCTTTTCTAAATCCAGCTTGAACATCTGGAAGTTCACAGTTCACGTGTAGCTGAAGCCTGGCTTGGAGAATTTTGAGCATTACTTTACTAGCGTGTGAGATGAGTGCAATTGTGCAGTAGTTTGAGCATTCTTTGGCATTGCACTGGAATGGAAACTGACCTTCTCCAGTCCTGTGGCCACTGCTGGGTTTTCCAAATTTGCTGGCATATTGAGTGCAGCACTTTCACAGCTTCATCTTTTAGGATTTGAAATAGCTCAACTGGAATTCCATCACCTCCATTAGCTTTGTTTGTAGTGATGCTTCCTAAGGCCCACTTGACTTCACATTCCAGGGTGTCTGGCTCTAGGTGAGTGATCACACCATCATGATTATCTTGGTCGTGAAGATCTTTTTTTGTACAGTTCTTCTGTGTATTCTTGCCACCTCTTCTTAGTATCTTCTGCTTCCGTTAGGTCCATACCATTTCTGTCCTTGATCGAACCCATCTTTGCATCAAGTGTTCCCTTGGTATCTCCAATTTTCTTGAAGAGATCTCTATTCTTTCCCATTCTGTCATTTTCCTCTATTTCTTTGCATTGATGACTGAGGAAGGCTTTCTTATCTCTCCTTGCTATTCTTTGGAACTCTGCATTCAGAGGAGTATATCTTCCTTTTTCTCCTTTGCCTTTCACTTCTCTTCTTTTCTCAGTATTTGTAAGGCCTCCTTAGACAACCATTTTACCTTTTTACATTTCTTTTTCTTTGGGATGGACTTGATCACTGCCTCCTGTATAATGTCATGAACCTCCGTCCATAGTTCATCAGGCACTCTGTCTATCAGATCTAGTCCCTTAAATCTATTTCTCACTCCCACTTAATAATCATAAGGGATTTGATTTAGGTTATACCTGAATGGTCTAGTGGTTTCCCCTACTTTCTTCAATTTTAGTCTGAATTTTGCAGTAAGGAGTTCATGATCTGAGATATAGTCAGGTTCTTATCTTGTTTTTGCTGACTGTATAGAGCTTCTCCATCTTTGGCTGCAAAGAATATAATCAATCTGATTTTGGTGTTGGCCATCTGGGGATGTCCATGTGTAGAGTCTTATCTTGTGTTGTTGGAAGAAGGTGTTTGCTATGACCAGTGCATTTTCTTGGCCAAACTATTAGCGTCTGCCCTGCTTCATTTTGTTCTCAAAGGCTAAACTTGCTTGTTACTCCAGGTATCTCTTGACTTTCTACTTTTGCATTCCAGTTGCCTATGATGAAAAGGACATCTTTTTTGGGTATTAGTTCTAGAAGGTCTTGTACGTCCTTCTGAGAACCATTCAACTTCTGCTTCTTCAGCATTACTGGTTGGGGGATAGACTTGGATTACTGTGATACTGAATGGTTTGCCTTGGAATTGAACAGAGGTCATCCTGCTGTTTTTGAGATTGCATCCAGGTACTTGCATTTCAGACTCTTTTGTTGACTATGAGGACTACTCCATTTCTTCTAGGGGATTCTTGCCCACAGTAGTAGATATAATGGTCATCTGAATTAAACTTTCCCATTCTGGTCCATTTTAGCTCACCGATTACTTAAATGTCGATGTTCACTGTTGCCATCTCTGGTTTGACCACTTCCCATCCACCTTGATTCATGAACCTGACATTCCAGGTTCCTTTGCAGCACTGTTTTTCACAGCATCGGATTTTACTTCTATCACCAGTCACATCCACAGCTGGGTGTTGTTTTTTCTCTAACTCTCTCTCTCCATTCTTTCTGGAGTTATTTCTTCTCTCTTCTCCAGTAGCATGTTGGCTATCGACCGACCTGGGGAGTTCATCTTTCGTGTTTTATCTTTTTGCCTTTTCATACTTTAAATGAGGTTCTCAAGGAAAGAATACTCGTTTGCCATTCCCTTTTCTAGTGGACCACATTTTGTCAGGTCTCTCCACCATGACCTGTCCATCTTGCATGGCCCTACATGGCATGGCTTATAGTTTCACTGAGTTAGCCAAGGCTGTGGTCCATGTGGTCAATTTGATTAGTCTTCTGTGATTGTGGTTTTCATTCTGTTGGACCTCTGATGGATAAGGATAAGAGGCTTATGGAAGCTTTCTGATAGGAGAGGCTGATGGGAAAACTAGGTGTTGTCCCGATGGGCGGGGCCATGCTCAGTAAACTTTAATCCAATTTTCTGTTGATGGGTGGGGTTGTGTTCCTTCCCTGAGACCAAATTATGGTGGAGGTAAGGAAGATAATGGTGACCTTCTTCAAAAGTTCTTGTGCGTGAACTGTTGTTTTCTGTGCCCCTGACCCTGCAGCAGGCCACTGCCAACCCACGCCTCTGCCAGAGGCTCCTGGACACTCCCAGGCTAGTCTGGGTCAGTTTCTTGTGGGTTCACTGCTTCTTTCTCCTGGGAGAAATCAACTACACTTCCATTAAAAAAAGACAACCCTGCCCCCTAAAAATACATGGAAATGCTGGATAAAAATGCACTGAATTTAAGGATATATCTGGATTTACAAGGAAGAATAGGCAACCTTGAAGTGACATAAAAGGAAATTTAAAACGTCACCAACACTGGTACTAATTCTTGTTCAGTCTGGGAAAGGTGATATCTCCATAATTAAGGGGCTTAGGTTTTAATATATCTGTGAATTGATCAAAATAAGCTGTGACCCCCTCCCTTTCCATCCTCTGACACAGAAAGCCAGAATCTGTAAAGGTCTATGTCTGTAGATATTAGTGAAAGCACGGCAGAAAGACTTCCTAGAATCTGAAGCCCAAGGATTTCATCCAGGCTTGGTCTTCAAGTTTACTTTCCCTGCCTCATCTAGGAATTGTGAACTAAATCCCCCAGTGTAACGAAGTAAAGACTGGTTCTTAGATGATACCTTCAGGGCTTCTGATAAAACATAAAATCAGTCTGTAGGGATGGTACACTGTGGGCAACAAAAATTTTGGACAACCTAAGTCCATAAATTTTCCTCAAAAAAAAAAAAAAAATTCCAGTGAAAGATGAGCTCACAAAAAGCTGGGAAATATGCACAACCAAAGCATATTAAAAAGTCAGATGATCAAATGTCAGGCTCAGCCACCTAACGTGAGAAAACCCCCATACTCCGAAAGAAAACACATGTTTAAGGAGAAGGAAACATAAGGGGCTGGCTAAACAGACTATGATGCAGCCAAGAACAGGGCGAAGTAGAATACAGAGCCGACGAAATTTTACAGAAAACACAGCTAAAGAGATGAAAATAGGAAAGAGGGCCAGGACAGACCCAACAATGCCAACTGCCTGAGAGCCGAGCATCTGCTCACTGAACCGTTCTGATCGCAGAACCGTGCCTGGCGCTGCTGGCCCAGTTGATGCCGAGTATTAGTTAAAGCCCAATAATTATCAGCAGTTAGGAAAGAATGAGGAAAAGGTGATTTTTAATGATCTAAGACTTTTTCTCACAATGAAAGGCATGAATATTTATATCAGTTGAATCCCAAGCGTGATGAATTACGCTCCACTTGTTCGCATGAATGCATATCGACTGCAGGACTTCCTGACCCACCGTAAAGGAGAAAGCGACGTAATATAATAACCACTTCTATAAAGTGGGCAATAGATATTACAAGGTTTTATGATCCTAGACAGAAGGAAATGAGGAGAGTGAACCCTATTTTCAGCCCATATTTCTTCCCCAGGGAGTTTCCCTAGGAAAGCAGGGGGAGTCCAGAGTTCAGCGTGATCACTGGGTTAAGGAGACAGAGACTCAAGTTTCAAGGAAGCAAGAACCTGTGAACAAAGTGTTGGAGAGGAAGGAGCCATGCGGGGGAAAGCTTCCAGAATTCTGCTCAGGGATCCCTGAATCTCGGTTGAATACTAATCTGCCGTGTGTGGGATGAAACTTCGTGAAGCCAGGGAAAGGACAGCTGTAAGGCAAAGAACAATCGTGTAAGCCAAATCACTGTTGGGGTTTGTTTACACGGGGTAGGAGCCCTTCATGCACTCAGCAGCCAGAAGGGACAGACCTGATCACTAACACATAACGAGTGACATCAGTGATGCCCTCGGATGCTTCACATTCACTACTGGGGCTAAAGGAGCCTAGAGGAAAAGGGATCCTAGACCTGCCCACAAAGCCTGAAACCAAGCTCGTGAAGGATCAAGCTGCTCTCCAAGAAATTTAATTGCCCAACAAAGTTCAAAACTCTGTTTGAAGACCTGTAATAAAATATAGCTTATACGGCTGTTAAATTCCCAATGTACAATATCCAATAAAAAAATTAAGATATATGAAGCCAGAAACTGTGGTACATAACTAAAACAGAAATTTGCCAATAAAACTGATCCAGAAATGAGATAATTACCCGAAAAGGATATTAACATGGCTTTTTAAACATAAACATGCTTAAGGATATAAAGAAACCATGACTATACTGAGGAATAAAATAGAATATATATAAACAAGCCCCATAAGGAGTTTCTAAAGGAGAAAAACGTGCAGTTCCAGTCATTTCCCTTTCAGCGGATGGGGTCAATAAAAGACGTGACATAGCAGGAAATACAAGTGAACCTACAGACGCAGGAACAGAAGACGCCCAAAATGGAGCACAAAGGAAACAGTGACTGAAAGTCACAAAATCGGGGCACATCTTGAAGTAAATGAAAGTACAACATTTCAAACTCGTGAGACGCAGCTAATGCAGTGCTTACCAGAAAGATGACTAACCACCACCAGTATCAGGGATGAGAGCGGACAAAATCAGCTCTTTCACGAAAGATGTTAAAAGGATAAGGAGACTTTATAAGCATCATTCCCATGTATTTGATAACTTAGATGAAATGAACAAATACTTTGTGTTACACAAAGCAGCAAAACTGAAGAAATTAAAACCTAAACATCTTTTTTATCAAGTTAAAAAAACACATAAAAACTGAGGAAAGACGGTTATAACCCATGTAAATAAAGACAAGGAACAGAACCTAGAATATTAAAGAGCCCATACTCTGTATCAAGGAAAAGACACTCCAGCAGAACAGGAGGCGGCTTTCAGGTGCATAAGCAGCGCACAGAAGCAGTGAGAATGACCCCTGACTCCTGAGTTGCCACAAGTGACGCACTCACTGGAAGAAAATCTCGTAAGTAATTAGAAATTGCGTCACATTCACTGGCTTGGCTAATTTAAACATTCAGCAATACCAAGTGATCACATGCGGGGGAGCCTGGAACTTATAAACTGCTATTAGGGACAGAGGCCAAGGTGGTGGAGGAGAAAGGCCACGAGCTCACCTGTCACAAGCAGGCCGAGATCACACGCGTCCGCAGCATAACCTCAAAGAAAAAGACTGGAACCTCGAGCTAACAGCTTCGACAGAAAGGAGGAGCCTCAGCAAGGTATCCCTGTCTCATGAGATAATCAAATCAGACACGCCCTGGGTGGGCGACCCACAGACTCGAGAGTAATTCTATCACAGAAGCTCTCCCACAGGACTGAGAGTTCTGAGCCCCACGTCAGGTTCCCAGTCTGGGGGTCTGGCACTAGGAAGACGAGCCCCCAGAGCATTTGGTTTTGAGGAGCAGCAGGACTTGATTTCAAGAGTTCCACAAGGCTGGGGGAAACAGACTCTATTCTTGGGAGTGCTTACAGGAGATCTTTATCTTTTTTTTCTTTTGTAATTTACTTATCTTTGGCTATGCCTTAGGAAGCATCACTATAAACAAAGCTAGTGGAGGTGATGGAATTCCAGTTGAGCTGTTTCAAATCCTAAAAGATGATGCTGTGAAAGTCCTGCACTCAATATGCCAGCAAATTTGGAAACCTCAGCAGTGGCCACAGGACTGGAAAAGGTCAGTTTTCATTCCAATCTCAAAGAAATACTATGTCAAAGAATGCTCAAACTAGCACGGTTGCACTCATCTCACACGCTAGTAAAGTAGTCTCGAAATTCTCCAAGCCAGGCTTCAGCAATATGTGAACTGTCAACTTCTAGATGTTCAAGCTGGATTTAAAAAGGCAGAGGAACCAGAAATCAAACTGTCAACATCCACTACATCATTAAAAAAGCAAGAGAATTCCATAAAAACATCTGCTTTATTTATTACGTTAAAGCCATTGACTGTGTAGATCACAACAAACTATGGAAAATTCTTCAAAAGATGGGAATACCGGGCTAACTTACCTGCCCTTCTGTGAAACCTGTATGCAGGTCAGGAAGCAACAGTTAGAACCGCACATGGAACAACAAACTGGTTCCAAATCAGGAAGGGAGTACGTAAAAATTTCAGAAGTTCGAGAAAGTATTTGAAAAGATAGTAACTGAAAAATGAAAACTTTCCTAACCTGGGAAAGGAAATAGTGAACCAAATCCAGGAGTACAGAGTCTGATATAGGACAAACCAAAGAGGAGAGCACCACGACACACTGTAATCCAAACGATAAGAATTAAAAATTAGATAAGGTGCTAAACGCAGCAAGGGAAAAGCAATGAATTACTTATGAAAGAATCCCCAGAACATGACCAGCTGCTGTTTCACTCACAAACAAAAAACGCAGAAAAAGCATTTGACAAAATCCAACACCCATTTATGATAGAAACTCCCAGAAAGTGGGCACAGAGGGAACCTACCTCAGCATACCAGAGGCCATACATGACAGTCACAGCCACTTACACACTCAAACGGTGGAGAGCTGGGAGCCTTCTCTCCAATATCAGAAACAGGACGGCCACTCTCGCCACTCTTCTGGGGGCTGCACCACCTGGCAGGTGGAACTTCACTGACCAGGACTTGTCCCCTACACTGGAAACAGTCTTAACCACTGGATCAGTGGGGAAGTCCTCCTGCCACTTGTATTCAATATAGTTTCGGAAGCCTGAGGCGAAGCAACCAGAGGGAAAAGGAGAAAGAATCCAACTGCAAAAGGAAGAAGACTGTCACTGTTTGCAGATGACGTGATTTTATACAGAGAAATCCTAACGTGCCATGAGAAGACTACTACAGCTCATCAGTGAATGTGGTACAGTCGCATGATACAAAAATTAACATATTAGAAATCTGTTATATTTCTATAAACAATAAGTTATCAGAGAAATTAAGGGGCAATCTAATTTATAATTATATAAAAAAGAATAACCTACCTAGGAATAAACCTACCTAAGAAAACAACTTGTACTTCAAAAATAGTATCTTACAGTTTTTGTTACAGAGAACGGAAGAATGCCATTCGTAGCAACACGGATGGACCTGGAGATGGTCACACTCAGTGAAGTCAGACATGCAAGAATCCTGTGACACCACCCGTGTGTGGAATCTAAAGAACGACACAGGGACTTCCCTGTGGCCCAGTGGCCAAGACTCCATGCTCCCAACGCAAGCGGCCTGGGTCTGACCCCTGGTCAGGGAACGGGGTCTTACGTGCTGCAACTGCAGTTTGTTAGCAGAGGTCCTGCATGCTGCAGCTACGACCTGGAACAGCCAAAGACTAAAGATAAATATTTAAAAAGTAACACAAATGAACTTATTTACAAAACAGAAATAGGCTCAAAGAAAACAAACTTATGGTTTAAAGGGAAAGGTGAGGGATGGAGGATTAAGAGTTTGAGATCAACAGATACACACCATATATAAAATAGATGAACAAGAAGGACCTACTGTAAAGCACAGGGAAGTCTATTCAATATTTTGCAACAGCCTCTAAGAAGAATCTCCACTATAGGTTATATGTGAGTGACTTTGCTGTGTACTTACCAGAAGCTAACACAACATTGTAAATCAAGTATACTACAAAAAGTAAACACACATTTAAATTAAAAAAAATTGTTTAGAAAATGACATACTCGTTTTATCAGGAGAAGAGCAACCCTACTTTTAGGTACTAACTCCCTGGAAACTTTATTCATATAAGAACACAGAATATTCAGTGAAGCACTAATTTATAATAACGACAAAGTGGAAGCCAACTGTTTCTGAAAAGAAGAGGAAGTCCAGTTTACATATTCAGATTTTGTACACCAAGCAAAATAAGCTACGTCTGCCAACACGGCCAAATCTAAAACCAGTGTTGAGTAAAAGTTGTTAGAAGATGCATACAACACAACATTCGTGTAAAAATGTTAAAACAGAAAGCAATTTTAATAGCCTATGGATAAACACTACAACAAGAATAAAGAAATAGTGAAATACAGAAACGATCCAAGTATAGGGTTTCCCTGGTGGTGCAGGGGACGTAGGGTCGACCCCTGGTCCAGGAAGGTCCCACATGCCGAGCAGCTGGTAAACCCGGGCACCACAACCACCAAAGCCCACGGGCCCTGGGGCCAGCGAGCAGCAAACACGGCCGGCGCGCTGCAGCTGCCGAGGCTCGCCGCCGAGAGCCCGTGCTGGGCAGCAAGAGGGGCCGCTGCGGGGAGCGCCGCGCGCCGCGCCCGAGCAGAGAAGCTGGAGCAAGTCCGCGCGCGGCAGCGGAGACCCGGCAGGGCCAGAAGTAAAGGAAACCGCCAAACTCAGAACAGTTGCGTTTGGAGATGAAGGGAAGGTGAGGACAAAGGTAGATCTAAAAGTGTCAGAAGAGAAAGATCCGTGAAGTAACCAATAGTAAAGGCAGGCAGTGAAGAAGGGCAGGGGTTGGTGAGCTTTGGGGTTAAAGGGCTTGAGAGTAAATACTTTAGACTTTGCAAGCTTAAGGGATAAAATAAATTAATAGCAAGGTTTTGATTTAAAGACAAAAAAGCATCTTTACCTTGCAGACCATGCAAAAGCAGACTGTGTTAAAACAGTAATTTTTGATTTAAAGAAAAATATACTTTATAAAACAGATTCTTTTTCACTGAATGCATTCTCATTACTAAGACAGAGACAAGCTATACTTGGACCTGCAGGCTGCACACTGCCAGCCTAGGAGCGCCGTCGGCCCAGCAAGGCTTCCGGGGCGACAGGAGCGGGCCACGCCCGCGCCGTCGCAGCTGCACCGGCGACGCAGCAGCCGCGGCTGAGGAGTTGAGCTTTAAGAACTCCTGAACCCTAAGACGGCCATCCTGGAGTTTGAATGGATTCAAACAGCGAGTGGAAGGGCAGTAGCTGAATAAACAAACTGCAACAATAAGACTGTGATGGCAGAGCAGGGCACACGAGCCCAAGACTCCACGAGGGGCAGGCAAGTCCGGGCTGACTCGCACGAGCGCAGGCGGGCGTGGAGGGGCAGCGGAGAGCGCGAGGTCGGGGCTGAAGCGGCGGCTGGGCAGACACTGCTCCTGGGACAGGGAGGCTCCCGTGAGAAGAGGAAAGAGAAGGGGCTCGCGAGGATGCCTTATGACAGAGGCGAGGCCGCGGGGATAGCCAAGGTTTGGGGGAGAAACGTCCAGGGAGGGCGAGAGCAGCGACGGCTGGAGGCAGAGACGACCAGAGAGGCAGGACGCGTCTGCACTGAGAGTGGAAAAAAACAAACGCGCTGTCTCATACAAACTTTATTGCTCTCTAAACACGAACCAAAACTTATAGACATATATAAAAGTATGAGCTTCTAACTCTCAGAACTGAACTCGCATTGGATTTACTTTTTTCTTAGGTAGATTCTATTCTTTAATTAGGAACCTTGAGGAAATGAAGTCATACCAGGATTCACAGGCAGAGGCAGAGACCCCAAGCCAGCTGGTCCTCCCCGGGCAGGCTGAAGCAGTTAAACCAGGCCAGACCCGCTCCAGCTCAGGCCGCCGTCTACCCTCCGCATCGGGGTCCCAGGTTGGCTGGGTCGTAAACTGGCCTCGCATCACCTGAGGCCCTGACTCGAGTGAATTCATGGCTTCAGGTTCAAGCACGCGCCACTTCTGCCACCAGAGCGTCCCTCAGCCATGGGCTCAGGAAGTTAATCAAACACACAAAAGAGGCCTTGGCTTTCACACATGTAACATTTGGCATTTTTGACTAAACAGGGCACTATTCTGGCAGGCCATGACACAATGATTGTGGCTTTGCTAACGCATCGCTTTCAACAACAGGCATGTGGCACTGTGGGTTTAGAGGCAGTCACTCGCCCAGTCCCCGAGCCTAAGCAATCTCCAGTTCTCTAATCACCATCTCATACACATTTTGTCTGAAAAAATCAAATACAGCGATGGTATAGGGAACCCACAAACAGCTTAGTGTATACTCTACTGTGCATGACAAGGATTCATTTTATTCAAACACTGTACAAAGAGTTTCAAAAGATCTTCAGTCTGTCTTCAAAAATTCATTCAATCATAGTACTACCCACTTAAGGGAAAAAAAGATGCCTTGTAATGAAAACATCTTAATTTGAAGAAACATGACTAATTTCCCAATGTTGGTATAAGATACATCAATTAAATTTTAGGCAATATAAAAAAATCTAAACTATGACAGTGCTTCAGTCCAGTTATTTATAGCTAGAAGAAAAATAAACCAAATGTATCAAAGGTTTAAGAAGACACATCACTTCTGAAGTACAGTTCTGAAGACATGTTCATGATCTGTAGTCTTGTCAAGAGAATATTCTACAGCCATGGTTCAGCCATTTGAATACTTTTACAGATTCCCTCTTGGTGCCACAGAAGCGGGTGTAGGATGAATTTCAATAGCATCTAACACAGGCTTCATTGTACTGGCTTCACGGTTTTTTTTTAGAACAGTGTCTGGAATCTTTTTTCTGCTTGAAAATAGGCGAATTCAAGAAACACAGATCTGTGAAAGGGTCCCCTCTCCTCAGTTTCCTGTAAGAGCAAAGAGAACTCTCAGGCATGGCGACAAGCATCCCAATGCTAGCTCCCTCTTCAGTCTATTGCAGATCATGCCATTGCTAATACTCCCACTTCAGTTTTTCATCAAAATGGTGTATTTCAGATAAGGCTCACCCTTTAGTGGAGCCCTGTAACCTCGCTCTCCCAGGTGTGTCATTAACAGTGAATTCCCACAAGCCAAATACTTACGAAGTGAGCGTGGGTTCCTTATAGTTCACGACGGCGGCGGTGCACCGGCGTTTACGTAAAGACACGGGTGGGCTTTCGACATTCTTCTTTGGAGAAAGAGAGAGCTTTCTGGTTTTCATCACAGGATACAAAGGGACATTCGTGATATCCTTCAGGCTAAAATGAGGCGACTGCTGAGTTTCAGGTAGTGCACCTAGAAAAACAAGTTTTATTGAGGATGGTTCTAAAAAACAGACAGACCCAGGGACTGAAGCCATGTGATCACACACCTTAAATGCACCCAAAATCTGCACAGGAAGGAAAACTCCCAAACTCATTCTACAAGGCCATCCTCACCCTGACACCAAGATCAGACAAAGATACCATGAAAAAAGAAAACCACAGGCCAATATCACTGATGAACATAGATGCAAAAGTCCTCAACAAAATTCTAGCAAACAGAATCCAACAATACTTTGAAAGGATCAGGGCTTCCCGGTGGCTGGGGAAGAGCCCCTGGAGAAGGAAATGGCAACCTACTTATGATAAAAAAAAACTCTCCAGAAAGCAGGCTTAGAGGGAACACACCTCAACATAATAAAGGCCATATACAACAAACCCACCACAAACATCATTCTCAGCAGTGAGAAACTGAAAGCATTTCCTCTAATATTGGGAACGAGACAGGCTGCCCATTCTCGCCATGATTATTCAACGTACTTTTGGAAGTTCTGGCCACAGCAATCACAGAGGAAAAAGAAATAAACCCAAATCAGAAAAGAGTGAGGGGAATTCTGGGAAGATGGCGGAGGATTAAGACGAGGAGATTACTTTCTCCCTCACAAATTCCTCAAAAA
>SJYQ01002914.1:0-22582 GCA_006410935.1 Redunca redunca | reverse complement strand
CACTCTGCCTGTGAGCTGCCATGGGGATCTGTAAGAATGTGGAAGCAGATGTGCTGAGTCAGTGGGAAGTCCCATCTGGAGGCTAGAAATGGGGGCACGATAGGGGAGCTACTCTGGGGAATGCTCCTCCACGCTGGGACAGAGGTGGTCGTAGCTTCTTCTCTGGTTTCTGCCTTTGTTTGCCTGTTTTTCTTTTCCAGCCGTTATAGCAACAATACCATAGATGGGTGGCTTAAACAACAGGAACGTATTTCTCACAGTTCGGGAGGCTGCGAAGTCCAAGGTCAGGGTGGCAGCAAATGAGATGTCTGGGGAGGACCCCTTACTAGTTCACAGACAGCCGTCTTCTTACCGTGTCCCATCGAGACGGAAGGACTGGGATTGATCTCTGGAGTCTCTTATAAAGGCACTCGTCCCCTAATCCCCTCCCAGATGCCCCGNGAAATAAAAACAAAAGTAAACAAGTGGGACCTGATTAAATGTAAAAGCCTTTGCACAGCAAAGGAAACTATAAGCAAGGTGAAAAGACAACCCTCAGAATGGGAGAAAATAATAGGAAATGAAACAACTGACAAAGGATTAATTTCCAAAATATACAAGCAGCTCATACCGGACTGCCAGAAGAACAAACAACCCAATCAAAAAGTGGGAAAAAGACCTAACCAGACATTTCTCCAAAGAAGACATACAGATGGCTAACAAACACATGAAAAGATGTTCAACATCACTCATTATTAGAGAAATGCAAATCAAAATACAATGAGATATCACCTCACACTGGTCAGAATGGCCATCACCAAAAAGTCTACAAACAATAGAGGGTGTGGAGAAAAGGGAACACTCTTGCACTGTTGGTGCAAATGTAAACTGATATAGGCACTATGGAAGACGGATGGAGATTCCTTAACAAACCAGGAATAAAACCACCATATGACCCAGCAATCCCATTCCTAGGCATATACCCTGAGGAAACCAAAATGGAAAGAGACACATGTATCCCATTGTTCACTGCAGCACTATTTACAAGAGCTAGAAGATGGAAGCAACCTAGATATCCATCGACAGATGAATGGATAAAGAAGTTGTGGTACATATACACAATGGAATAATACTCAGCCATAAAAAGGAATGTATTTGAATCAGTTCTAATGAGGTGAATGAACCTAGAACCTATTATACAGAGTGAAGTGAGTCAGAAAGAGAAAGATAAATACCATATTCTAATGCATATATATGGAATCTAGAAAAATGGTACTGAAGAATTTCTTTACAGGCAACAGTGGACAAACAAACATAGAAAATAGAATTATGGACATGTGGAGAGGGGAGGAGAGGGTGAGATGTATGGAAAGAATAACATGGAAAGTTATATTACCATATGTGAAATAGGAATTTACTGTATCACTCAGGAAACTCAAACAGGGGCTCTGTATCAATCTAGAGGGGTGGCATGGGGCAGGAGATGGGAGGAAGGTTGAAAAGGGAGGGGATATATGTACACCTATGGCTGATTCATGTTGAGGTTTGACAGAAAACAACAAAATTCTGTAAAGCAATTATCCTTCAATAAAAAATAAATTTAAAAAAATGTTCAGAGTGGGGCCTGATACATAACTGGGACTCAGTACATGTTTAATTCATCTGATGTAAGAAAAATGATAATTTGGATAATATTAGATAAAAGGTATAGAAGGAACAATGTTAAGAAGAACTGTGCTTTTGCACAGTTAGGACCATCTGAACATGGATAACAGCATCACAGGAGGTGTTAAACCTGAGGATGGAGAGCTATTTGGCCGGAACAGAATGGAGTGATTCAAGGAAAAGATATGTGGTGAGGTTAAGGTCTGAGCCTACACTGTGAAGAGACTTAAAATAGATACCGGTTCCCCAGCTGGCAAATGCTGATTTTTTGAAGGTCTTGGGTGGGAAATGAAAGTCTTTAAACATCTCCAATTCTGATGATTATCCAGGTGTGATGACTCCAAAAATCAATCTCTTTAAAATTCAGCCTTAAAATTCTGTGGTTTTATCAGTATAACATGGCAAAAGCGTGACTTGCCATGTTTCCAGTGATTTTTAAATACTGGCCCTAGAACATCTGGCAATGTCTGGAGGCATTTTTAGTTATCCCAGCGGGGTGGAGGGAGGTGCTATTGGCTTCAGGTAGGCAGAGGCCAGAGATGCTGCTAAACATACTACAATGCACAGGGCGGCCCCTGCAACAAAGAATTATTCAGCCCCAAATACTATAGTGGGGGAGCTGGGAAATCCTGCTTTGGGTGCATGGGAGTTTGAGTCCTTGTCTCCCCTCTTTCTGGCCATTTTATGTGATTTTAGGCAAGTTATCTGCACCATCTGAGCCTCAGCTTCCTCATCTGTTAAGTGGGAATTACAGAACCCTCATTTCCTAATGTCATGAGCATTAGGTGAACTGCGGTTCTCAGCCACTGGTGTAAAACCTGACACACTGATGCTTCCAAAATTATAATCATGATGCTGAAATGAATACTTACAGATGACAACAAAACTGAGTCAGGTGGCAGACCAGAATTAGATGCAAAAATCATGAACTTAAGACCTATAAAAAGGATACACTTTAGTAGAGCAATTAAAGACAATTTATTGAAAACATAAGAACCTAAATACAAAATGGAGCACAGCTGACCTGATAAAAAGAAGGCAGTAAAAGTTAAGGGTGGAGAAGGGGAGAAGAGGAGGTCACAGGTAGTTAAAGGATAATTGAGTTGGAAAGCTAGGTTAAAGATCTTTTTATGCAGCATTTCTAGATTCTAGAATAAAAATGGTAGCACTTCGTAACAGTCTTTGACAAGCTTCTAGTGGTATTACCATGGGATAGCCTGTGTCAGAAAAAAACAGGTTCCATTTGGAGACTCACAACTCTGAAACCTAAGGTCTATTGTTTTGAATGTCCTACATGATATTCAAACTTTACTTTTTGGAGTGAATTTTACTTTTTTAGATAGATAAAATGGGCTCAGATGGTAAAGAATCTGCCTGCAATGCAGGAGACCTGGGTTTGATCCCTGAGTAAGGAAAATTCTCTGGAGAAGGGAGTGGCAACAGTATCCTTGCCTGGAAAATTCCATGCACAAGAGGAGCCTGGTGGGCTATAGTCCATGGGGAGTCTCAAAGAGCCAGACATGATTGAGTGACCAACACTTTCACTTTCTTTAGGTAGATAAAAGTCAAATAAAGCCAATCCACTAAATTTGGAAGAATTTTTACATTTAGTAAAAATTTTGACATGACACAAAATGTCTAAAACTGGTTTTCTTGTTGGCTTGTAAACGTCCTTTGATAGCAACCCCAAAGAGGAGTCTCCCAAATAACTTGAATCATGGCAGCTCTGGTGGAATAGCTGCCCAGCTTTTACAGAAGATGACTTTGACGGGGGCAGAAGCCCTCCTAGCTTTATATTAAGGCCGTGGTTACAAAAATATCATTACTTATTTATAGACATATCTCATGCACGGTCCTAAAAAGAATTTCTGGGTCAAAGGTGATAATAACATCCGTTGGTCCTCTAATCTCTAACAGTCTGCACAAAATCAAAGTGACTGCCAAAGGTGCTGAGCTCTGCGCCAAGGGGACAACATGTAAGGAAAGTGAAAGGCAGGCAGCATTAAATCCTCTCAGCCCAGATCACGCACTCTACGTGGGGCATTTCCAGGAAGAGTGTGCTGGATTTCCAAAATCTGAGGTTTCAAATCTTTCCTCTTGGGTAGAAATTTATTTAGCAGCAATCTAAAAAGTACTTTAAGAGTACGAAATCATAGTCAAAGATGTAAACTCATGCTATTCTTGTAAACCAATTATTCATCTGTTACAGATAAACAAATATTATAATTATAAAAATATGCAATTGTATTGTTTTTTGCTTGTTATGGGCTCAAATTTATCCATATCTAGCACTCTTATGGTTGAATGAGCTCTAAGGACCATCTGGATAATGACTCTCTGGTTTCTGATTTTTATTTACCTGGGAAGAGAATAATAAATATTCATTTAACATTGTTAATAAATCTCACCACCATAAATCCAGCTGGTCTCTTTTGTCTTTAGATATGTATCTGAGGAGACTAGAAAGGTATCAAAAGGAAAAAACAGCTGGGAAGAATTGAGACTGATACCAGGGCAGCTCTGTAAAAAAAGTAAAAGTTAAAGTTGCTCAGTAGTGTCCAATTCTTTGTGACCCCACGGACTGTAGGCAGATTCTTTACCATCTGAGCCACCAGGGAAGCCCAAGAATACTGGAGCGGGTAGCCTATCCCTTCTCCGGCGGATCTTTCCAACCCAGGAATGAAATCAATTTCAAGTAGGTTTTGAGTGAGATTAAACCTACTTGAAACTGATTTCACACTTTCACCGACTCTTCAGGACATGAAGGCTGATAGTTAAAATGCTATCTGAAAAATCTACTTATACACTTTTTTTGAAGTAAAAAGTTTATTTCAGAGGGAGGGGACATATGTATACCTATGGCTGATTCATGTTTATGTTTGACAGAAAACAACAAAATTATGTAAAGCAATTACCCTTCAATTAAAAAAGTTTATTTTAAAACAAGTAAGTGACAAAATAAATGCGAGAGGAGAAATAACATGTTACCACAGAAATGCAAAAAAACGTTTAAGAGACTACTGCAAACAATTGATGCCAACAAACTGGAGAATGTAGAAGAAATGGACAAGTTTATAGAAACATATAGCCCACCAAAACTGAATCAAGAAGATACAGAAAATCTGAACTGACCAAAAGTGAAATACAATCTATAATTAAAAAAAAAAATTCCTTGCAAACAAAAGTCCAGGACTGGATGGCTTCACTAGGGAATTCTACCAAACATATAAAGAAGAACTTACACCAAAACATCTCAGACTCTTCCAAACCACTAAAGGGGAGGGAACACTCCCAAAGTCTTTCTATGAAGCCACCATCAGCAAAGACACTACCAAAAAATTACCGGCCAATGTCCTTGATGGATACAGATGCAAAAATCCTCAACAAAACATTAGCAAACTGAATACAAAAACACAAAAAAGGATCCTACAACATGACCTAGCTGGATTCATCCTAAGGTCACAAGGATGGTTCAGCATATGTAAAATCAATGTGTTATATCACATCAACAATAGAAAAGACAAAAGTCAAAAGATCATCTAAATAGATGCAGAAAAAGTAACTGATAAAATTCAATATCCACTCGTGATAAAAACTCTCAGAAAAGTGCATATAGAGGGAACATATCTCAACATAATAAAAGCTATTTATGACAAACTCACAGCCAACATAATACTCAATGGTGAAAAACTGAAAGCCTTCCCACTAAAATTTGGAACAAGAGAAGGATGCCAACTCTCACCACTTTTAGTTAACACAGTATTGGAAGTTCTAGCTATAGTAATCAGACAACAGCAACAAAAAGAAAGAAAGACAGAAGTGTCCATATGGGAAGGGAAGAGGTTAAAATTGTCATTATATGTAGATAACATGCCATTCTATATGAAAATCTAAAAGATTCCACACAAAAACTATTAGAACTAATAAATTCAGCAAAGTTGCAGGATACAAGATTAATATACATATATTTGTTGCATTTCTTTACAGTAACAATGGAATAAAAGAAAGTTTAAAAAAAAATCACTTTTACATCATGTCCAAAAAAAATGCCCCCCAAAACAACAAAACAAAACCTAGGAATAAACCTGACAAAGGAGGTGAAAGGCTTACACGCTGAGAACTGTAAAACAGTGATAAAGGAAACTGAAGATGACTGAAAAGAAATGGAAAGATATCCCATGGCCTTGGCATTGAAAGAATTAATATTGTTAAAATGGCCATACCATCCAAAGCAAACTATGGATTTACTGCAATCCCTATCAAATTTTTCACATAACTAGAGCAAATAATCCTAACATTTATATGGAGCCACAAAAGACCCAGAATTGCCAAAGCAACTGAGGAAAAAGAACAAAGATGGAGGCATATCCTTCCCAGACTTTAGATACTACTACTAAGTTACAGTAATTAAAGCAGTGTGTTCCTGGCACAAAAAGCTCTACTCTCTGTAGAATAGAGAGCCCCGTAATAAACCCACAAACCTACAGTCAATCTTTGACAAAGGAGGCAAAAATATACAATGGAGAAAAGACAGTCTCTCTGGCAAGTGGTGTTGGGAAAGCTGGAAGAGCCACATGTAAGTCAGTGAAATCAGAACACTCCTTCGGACCTCCCTGGTGGTCCAGTGGTTCAGAATCCATCTACCAGTACTATTTACAACAGCTAGGACATAGAAGCTGAAACTCCAGTACTTTGGCCACTTCAGGCAAAGAGTTGATTCATTGGAAAAGACTCGGATGCTGGGAGGGATTGGGGGCAGGAGGAGAATGGGACGACAGAGGATGAGATGGCTGGATGGCATCACTGACTCGATGGACGTGAGTCTGAGTGAACTCCGGGAGTTGGTGATGGACAGGGAGGCCTGGCGTGCTGTGATTCATGGGGTTGCAAAGAGTCGGACACAACTGAGCGACTGAACTGAACTAACTGAGGGAGGACATAGAAGTAACCCAGATGTCCATCAACAGAGGAATGGATAAAGAAATTGTGGTATGTATATATAATGGAATATTACTCAACTATAAAAAGGAATGAATTTGGTTCAGTTCTAGTGAGGTGGATGAATCTAGAGCCTGTTATACTGAGTGAAGTAAGTCAGAAAGAGAAAAACAAATATCATATACTAACACATATATAAGAACCTAGAAAAATGGTTATTGATGAACCTATTTTTAGGGCAGGAGCAGAGATGCAGACATAAGGATCAGACTTGTGGACACAGTGGGGTAAGGAGGGGGTGGAATGAATTGAGAGAATAGCATTGAAACATATACACTACCATATGTAAAGTAGATAGCTAGTGGGGAGTTGCTGTGTAACACAGAGAGCTCATCCTGGTGTTCTGTGATGACCTAGAGGGGGTCGGGGGTGGGAGGGATGTTCAAGAGGGAGGGAACATATGTATACTTATGACTGATTTACCTTGTTGTATGGCAGAAACCAACACAATATTGTCAAGCAATTATCTTCCAATTAAAAGTAAAATTTAAAAACATAAAATATTTGCTAAAGTCCCCATAAAAAGAAGAATCCACCTGCCAATGCAGGGGACACAGGTCCAATCCCTGGTCTAGCAAGATTCCACACGCTGTGCGGCAACTAAGCCCCGTGCCACAACTGCTGAGCCCATGTGAAGCTGGCACAGCCTGGAGCCTTGATCTGCAACAAGAGAAGCTATCGCAGTGAGAAGCTCGTGCACTACAGTTAAGAGGTGCCCCCGCTCGCTGCAACTAGAGAAAGCCTGGGCAGCAATGAAGACCCAGGGCAGCCAAAAATAAATAAATAAACAAAAAGGAACAGTCCCTCATCCACACACTAAAATTAGCTCAAAATGGCTTAAAGACTTAAATATAAGACAGGACACCATAAAACTTCTAGAATAAAACATAGGCAATACATTCTCTGACATAAATCATAGCAATGTTTTCTTAGGTCAGTTTCCCAAGGCAAAAGAAATAAAAACAAAAATAAACAAATGAGGTCTAAACTAACTTGCAAGCTTTTGCACAGCAAAGGAAACCATAAACAAACCAAAAAGACAATTTATGGATTAAGAGAAATTATCTGCAAATGATGTGATCGACAAGGGACAAATTTCCAAAATACACAAACAGCTCATACAGCTCAATATATATTAAAAAAAAAAATCAAAAATGGGCAGAATATCTAAATAGACACTTCTCCAAAGAAGACATACAGGTGACCAAAAGGCCTATGAAAAGATGTTCAACATCACTAATTATTAGAAAAATGTAAATGAAAACTACAATGAGGTATCAACTCACACCAGTCAGAACAGCCGTCATCAAAAGTCTACATATAATAAATACTAGAGAGGATGAACCCTCCTACACTACTCGTGGGAATGTAAATTGGTGCAATCCCTATGGAAAACAGTATGGAGTTTCCTAAAAAAACCTAAAAACAGAGTTATCATATGATCCAGCAATCCCAATTCTGGGCATATATCTCAAAAAGATGAAAACTCTAATTTGAAAAGATATATGCACCCCCAGTGTTCATGGCAGCATTATTTTCAGTAGCCAAGACATGGAAGCAAACTAAGTTGTGTCTATCAGCAGATGAATGGGTACAAAGAAGCGTGTGTATAGGTGCGTGCACACACACACACACACACACACACAGTCTCACAATGGAATATTACTTAGCTGTCAAAAAGAATAATATAATGCCATTTGCAGCAACATGGATGGACCTCGAGATCATCACACTAACTGAAGTCAGTCAACAGAGAGGACAAGTATCACCATACCACTTCTACCTAGAATCTAAAAAAATGATACAAATCAACTTCTTTACAAAACCGAAATAGACTCACAGATATGCAAAACAAACTTATGGGTACCCAAAGGGAAAGGTGGGAGGAAGGGATAAGATAGGAGTTTGGGATTAACAGATACACATTACTATATCGAGAATTGATAAACAACAAGGACCTAGCACAGGGAACTATATTCAATATCTTGTAATAACTTAAAATGGAAAAGAATCTGAAAAAGAATACATACATATATATATGTATAAGAGAATCATTTGCTGTATAACTAAAACTAACACAACATTGTAAATCAACTATATTTCAACATTTAAAAAAAACTGGTACATGATAAGACATTGTGGAGGTTGGGAAGTGAAGGACTTAGTGAGCTACTGCTCTGCATACTGGCCTTGACTTGGAACAGTGTGGTCTTGATCTTCGGCCTATCGAGTTACCCCACCTTGCTTGGTTATCTGCTCCCTGGCATTATCACTGTCATGTGCTAGACTTTACCTCACTCTTCCACATTCACCAGCAACTTGGTCTTCTTGTGTGCGCAGGACGATGCAGCCCATACCAGCCTCGCAGCTTCTTCACTTCTTCAGGGACACTGATACTCAGCACACTGTACTTGAGCCATGCATAGCTTTTAGCCATGTGCCGGATATTGTCATCACCCAGAAACATTTTACCTCTGAAATCTCCAATCTCGAGATTCTGCTCTCAGAGCAAAACCCCCTATCTTTGCAGCCTGTGCTGTGTGAAATATGGCCACAGCAGCCTACCTCTTAAATAAGTGACTTCCTGGCCCAACTCAAAAGAATGTGATGAATGGGATGCTGTGTGAGTTTTGGAATCAAGGCCTCCACAGGTCCTGCATGCTGATGGAGCAAGGTCTTGAGGCCTGCCCAGCAGAAGATAAGAACTCAGTGAGGAAGACCGAAGCAGTTTGGCTGTTGGCCATCACCAGAGGACACATAATGTGAGGTCATCTTGGATCTTCTAGGCCAGCCAACCTTCCAGCTGAATGTTGCTTTATGAGTGAACCTGGGTGAAACCAGCCGATCAATCACCTGGCCAGCCTACAGAATCATAACAAATAATAAACTGTTGTTTAAGCCACCAAGTTTTGGGATGGTTTGTTACATAGCAATAGGTAACTGAAAGATGCACATCCTACTTTAGGAAGACCTCCAGAACCTTGACTTCTCCCTTTAAAATATACCACATACATAGAGCTGTTCGTTGTTGTTTAGTTGCTAAGTTGTGTCTGACTCTTTTGTAACCCCCTGGACAGTGGCCCACAAGGCTCCTCTGTCCATGGGATTTTCCAGGCAAGAATACTGGAATGGGTTGCCATTTCCTTCTCTAGAGAATCTCCCTGACCCAGGGATCAAACCCACATCTCCTGCATTGGCGGGTGAATTCTTTACCAATGAGCCACCAGGGAGGCCCATATATATACCCTATATATATAATGAATACATATTTAATTATAGGCCCCTTTGGGATGATCTTTTCTATCTCGGGTTGAGGAATCAAGGCAACTCTTCTCTACACCATCACCCTCAACTTTCTGTACTATTTGCATAGTAGGCAGAATAATGGTTCATCAAAGATGTCTATGGCTGACATCTCTGGGAGCTATGAATATGTTCTGTTACATGGTATGTAGGAATCAGGGTAGCAGATGGAATTAAGGTTGCTAATCAGCTGACCTTACTATAAGGAGATTATCCTGGGTTAGCTGGGTAGGCCCAGGGTAATCACAAGCTTCCTTCACAGGTGAAATAAGGAGCCAAAAGGTCAGAATCAGAGAGAAATAGAAGATGACTTTGAAGATAGAGGGAAGGGCCTTAAGCCAAGAAATACAGGTAATCTTCAGAAGGTGGAACAGGTAAGGAAATAGATTTTTCCCTAGAGCCTCCAGCAGGAACATTTTGACTTTACCACAGTGAGACCCATTTCACTCTTCTGACCTCTAGGATTGTAAGATAATAAATCTATTGGTTTAGGACATTTAACTTTCAGTAATTTGTTACAGCAGCAATAGGGAACTTACACAGCTTGCTTTAGCTACACAAAATGACTCTCAGAATTCTAAACATTGTTTGTACTTCTACTCTTCCTCATCTGCCTGGTGAATTCTATTCATTCCCCCAAATCTTACTCAGATATTGTGCTAAGTCACTTCAGTCGTGCCCAACCCTTTGCAACCCTACTGACTGTAGCCCTCCAGGCTCCTCTGTCCATGGGATTCTTCAGGCAAGAATACTAGAGTCGGTTGCCATGGCCTCCTCCAGGGGATCTCCCGACCCAGGGATCCAACCCACACCTCTTACGTCTCCTGCGTTGGCAGGCAGGTTCTTTACCACTAGCGCCACCTGGGAAGCCCAACTCGAACTCAGATATTACCTCCTCTTAAAAAGTTTTCCTATTACCCCACCTCCCCACAGACTAAATTTCTTTCTCCTCTGTATCAATAAATGATTTCAGGAGAAGCAGTCGAAAACACAAACACTCTGTTTCTCTTTCACTCATTTTTTCTTGTATTAGCAAATCACTGAACGGTGGTTTGTGATCTTTTTATCTTTTTCCTGAGGCTATAACATCAAAGTGCCCATCTTATGCACTGAATGAATGAATCATCAGGTGTTTCTGGGGGTACAAATAGATTGGCCAAAAAGTTCATTCAGGTTTTTTCCATAACATCTTATAGAAAAACCCAGACAAAACTTTTGACCAACCCAATGCCATACACTGAAGTGCTTGGAATATATGAGCATACAATGTCCCTCTTCTATAAAGCTCTGTCTGCTTTTTCTGGTCCATGGGTCCCCAGTATACTTGTGATTCTTTCAGGGCTAACCACAGGAGAAACAGATGCAGCCTAACATGACCTTAGCTGCCCTAGGCTCCTCTTCAAAGTGTTTTCCTTCCTGTGGGGGTGGCCCTACCCATCACCTTGAGTCCTTGAGCTGATGGTCTACATAGTGTCCTATTCTTAAGAAACAGGTTCTCAGGAAGAGTCAGGCACATTCACTTCCCCAATTACATGACAGCTAGATGGCTATCAGAATCTTGTCTCCATAGCTGAGTAATTTGTGGGTGCTGTGGCTCATAAAACCCAACATAGTCCTTTTAGGGTCACTATTTGAATTCGGGTACGGGTGCAATGGCATCACCGACTCAATGGATGTAAGTTTGAGTGAACTCCGGGAGTTGGTGATGGACAGGGAGGCCTGGCGTGCTGCAATTCATGGGGTCGCAAAGAGTCGGACACAACTGAGCGACTGAACTGAACTGAACTGAACTGAAGGGTGCAATTCTCTTGTAACACTAGAAATNTTCAAAATCACCGTAAGTGAAGTGCGCGCTATGTCTGAGACATTCCGGCCTACTTTTGCCTACAAATATTCCGTGTAGCATGCCCTCTGACAATGTTGATTATGCCATTATTGCTTGTGCCCTTGATCCATCCACTGAAATAGTTTGTAGGCCTCGGGCTGTCTTGGTTGAAAAAATAGATGCTGCACTTAGTGAGTGCCAGGCCTACAGGTGTACACCAGTAGACAGGCCAGGGTGGGTGCTGGCCCCAGGGACCTCACAATCAGGTAGGGAGAGACCGCTGAATAGGGGGATACCATTGTACATTTGATAAACTCTTTCAGGGAAAACAAAAGGTGTTATGGGAGGAAACGATGGGTGGGAGGCCTCCAGGAGGAGGCCCCCTGCTCCTCTCCAAACAATCAGAAGGGCCCGGTCATAAGATGGGAATGGGTGGAAAAGCTTGAGTGGAGGGAACTGGGAAGAGGGAAGGCTGCTGGGCAGACAGGGCAGGGCTCAGATCATACATGACCCTTGAGGCCACAGTCAGGAGTTTGGATTTCATTCTCAGTGCAGTGAGAAGCCACTGAAGGGTTTTCAGCAGGGGAGTAACAGGTTCTTATTTGCTTTTTAAAAAAGTACCACCAGGGACTCCTCTGGTGGTCCAGTGGCTAAGACTCCCAATGCAGGGGGCCTGAGTTTGACTCCTGGTCGGGGAACTAGAACCCACATGGGGCAACTAAGACTTGGCACAGACAGATAAATAAATATTTTAAAAACTAAATAAAAAGTATCACTAGTATCATTGAAACTGCTGTGTGGAGGGCATGGGGTTGGGTTCTGAACAGTGGCAGACGCCCAGCTAGGACGCTCCTATGTTCTCCAAGAGGAAAAAATGGTGGCTGTGACCAGGATGGAATCGGCAGAGATGGAGCAAAGCAGAGATTCAAGTCCATTTTGAAAACAGCTGCACTTAGCACATTCTCCTTCTATCCTGTCTCCTATGGTATTTATCAAATTCTCCTTTGGGACTTCCCTGGTGGCTCAGACGGTAAAGTGTCTGCCTACAATGTGGCAGACCTGGGTTAAATCCCTGGGTCAGGAATACCTCCTGGAGAAGGAAATGGCAGCCCACTCTAGTATTCTTGCCTGGAAAATCCTATGGACAGAGGAGGCTGGTGGGCTACAGTCCATGGGGTCACAAAGAGTCAGACACGACTGAGTGAGTTCACTTCACTTCCTTTGCAATATTGACAATGAGCCTTATATGTGTCTTGTTTCCATCTCATCAAGGTTATGCACCTTTGACAATAGAGACTGTTGCTGCTGCTGCTAAGTCACTTCAGTCATGTCCGACTCTGTGCGATCCCATAGACGGCAGCTCACCAGGCTCCTCCGTCCCTGGGATTCTCCAGGCAAGAACACTGGAGTGGGTTGCCATTTCCTTCTCCAATGCATGAAAGTGAAAAGTGAAAGTGAAGTCACTGAGTCGTGTCCAACTCTCAGCGACCCCATGGACTGCAGCCCACCAGGCTCCTCCATTCATGGGATTTTCCAGGCAAGAGTACTGGAGTGGGGTGTCATTGCCTTCTCCAATAGAGACTGTTAATCACCTTTAAATCCTCAGATCTTTTCACGTGCCTTGGCCATATATTGCCTGCCATAAATATTTGTTCAGTTATATACACAAAAACACTTACTCCAGCTTCCTTAGGAAACCTTCCACATGGGGCTGGCAGAGACCTGGCACTTGGCTGTCTCTGGTGACTGATCATTAAGCCTGTGGCCTCGAAAGCTGCGGCGTGTGCCTAAGCCTGCAGAGGAACACGTTGAGGGACATCTGTGAGGCCCATCACGAGAGCAGCCTCTGACAGATGGCACTGCACCAGCCATGGCTACCCCAGCAGGAAGAGCATCAGTAACCATGGGAACCACCAGGGACCAAGGTCTAGGCCCCTCCACCAAATGGGAAGGCAGGGGGTAGGGAGGAGCCCAGATACAGGCAAACAGGAGTGGCTTAGGGCTGAATCTGATTTAGAAAAATAAAGGAATGTGGCCTTTCACTGTGCTCTAGTGCCTAGAGTCAATTTATGAATCTTGGTAATATTTACACATAAGGGTCTCATAAAGTTCTCATCCGTTTTTAGACTTTGGCATCCTAATTCAAGGGAATATCAACTCTTTTTGGTGAGTTACTGCTTGGCTATAAAAGAAGGGGAGAAGGGAGTTATATGCAGCCACTACATAGGGAGAAAGATATATAATTGATATGAAAATTAGTCTGGAAGACAGAGTTCAATCTATGTCTACAAGAGCCATGTCACACAAGGCAATTAGCTGGACTTCAAGTGAAAGTTAGCTATGAACGGTCAGATTCTCTGGATCCCCCTCTACCCAGGTCCCACCAGAATTAACCACATTCTGTATAGAGAGCAGACTCCAAAACAGTGTCAGAAGCTAAGAATAAAACCATATACCAGAAACTGGAAAGATCTCTGCCCAGATTCACCTCCATGGAACCAAAGGAGAAGGCCGCTGAAGACCAATAGACTGCCCATTTCTACGGCCTGGAGGGAAGCAGAATGCTCTTTGCCACAGATGCCTGCGATCTGGAGTGATGTAAGCTGGACTCACTGGGACAGGGTGGAAAGAGGAGATGGCAGAACTGCTAGAGAGTCATTGTGAAACCGGCAGGCTGCAGTATCACTGCCCCTTCCCGAGGATGGGCCTGGAGACCGCGCTGAGTGTGGGATAGACTGCTTTCTGTTTCCTCCAGCCTGCTCAACCAGGCAGTTTCCGTTTTGACACTGCAAATGGAAGTGATTGATCTTGAGAGGTTGAAGCCAGAGGGAGTGGGGTGAGGGGGTACCATCCCTAAGGCTGAACGTCAGTGTATCTTCAGTGGTGACATTCCTCACCGAAGTCCTAGCTCACCCCACTAAGTTTTTTCAACCCAGACCAGTAGCTTTACTTGTCTGCTAGGGGCTGGGTGGGTTCCTGGGTCTCTATAGAGCTCTGTTTTGGTCTCTGACAAATTTAAGTTTATCCAAGCATTTGGAATGTTCAAATATACTTCAATCTTTGGCTAGCATAAATCCTTTTTAATATGGATGAAGTACACAGAGATCATTCAACATGTGGTCTATTAAAAGCCTACACATAGAAAGGTGCAAGTAAGTAGCTAGACAGAAAAGTTGTCTACTGAAGTAGATATGTTCTAAGAAGCAGAAGAAAAATTTAAAAAGATCCTATCCATATATTTGATCATGCCAAAAAAGACAATGCAGGTATACTAACAGCAGATGAGGCTGTAAGTAGGCAACAGGACATGATAAGTAAAGGCTATGTATAAATTAAATACAGGATTTGTTATTTAGTTGCTAAGTTGTGTCCGACTCTTTTGTGATTCCGTGGACTGTAGCCCCCCAGGCTCCTCTGTTCATGGGACTTCCCAGGCAGGAATACTGGAGTGGGTCACCATTTCCTTCTCCAGGGGATCTTCTTGACCCAGGGATTGAATCTACCTCTCTTACACTGGCAAGAAGTCTTTACCACTGAGTTACCTGGGAAGCCTGAAATTCAGGATAGCCACATTCAAAACCATACTGCTGCTGCTGCTAAGCTGCTTCAAGTCGTACCCGACTCTGTGTGACCCCATAGACGGCAGCCCACCAGGCTCCTCTGTCCCTGGGATTCTCCAGGCAAGAATACCGGAATGGGTTGCCATTTCTTTCTCCAATGCATGAAAGTGAAAAGTGAAAGTGAAGTCGCTCAGTCGTGTCCAACTCTTAGTGATCCCATGGACTGCAGCCTACCAGGCTCCTCCGTCCATGGGATTCTCCAGGCAAGAGTACTGGAGTGGGGTGCCATTGCCTTCTCCACAAACCACTGGCAACAGTCAATAGCAGCTTTGAAAAGGTAGTAAAATGAACTAGTGAGGTAGAGGGTAAACATAAGAAACTCTACATATAGATGGAAGGCCATCTGAAAATGTTGTAACAGAAGATATTAGATAAGAGGTTAACCGTTGAAAAGCAATCTCTTAGATAGTAGGGTTTTTGAAGAAATAAGGTTGCAAAATGTGACTTAGTAGAACAAAATTTTCCTAGTACTAAAAGGAGGGTGTAGTGGGGACACAGGAGAAAAAGAAGACTAAAAGAAGTCTCCAAGTGTAAACATTCTTCAGCAAAAAATGACTGTATAATAATTGTCAGATTACTATACAATTATACATCAACAACCTCAGATATGTGGATAAAACCACTCTAACAGTAGAAAGTGAAAAGGAACTAAAGAGCCTCTTGATGAGGACGAAGGAAGAGTGTGAAAGAGCTGGCTTAAGACTAAATATTAGAAAAACTAAGATCATGGAATTCAGCCCCAGTACTGCATGGCAAATAGAAGGGGAAAAGGTGGAAGCAGCGACAGATTTCCTCTTCTTGGACTCCCAAATCACTGCGCATGGTGACTGCAGCCATGAAATCAGAAGACCATTGCTTCTGGGCAGGAAAGCAATGAGAAAGCTCGACACTGCTGAAAAACAGAGACGTCACTCTGCTGACAAAGGTCCGTAAGGTCAAGGCTATGGTCTTCCCAGTGGCCACATATGTTTGTGAGAGCTGGATGATAAAGAAGGCAGAGCGCCAAAGAACTGATGCCTCTGAACTGTGGTGCTGGAGAAGACTCCTGAAAGTCCCTTGGACAGCAAGGAGATCAAACCAGTCAATCTTAAGGGAGATCAAGTCTGAATATTCACTGGAAAGACTGATGCTGAAGCTTCAGTATTTTGGTCATCTGATGCAAACAGACAATTCACTGAAAAAGTCCCTGATGCTGGGAAAGATTGAGGGAAGAAGAGGGTGTCAGAGAAAGAGATGGCTGGATGGCATCACCGAAGCAATGAACATGAACTTGGACAAACTCTGGGAAATACTGAGGGACAGGGAGGCCTGGAGTGTTACCGTCCATGGGGTTGCAAACAGTCAGACACGACAGGGTGACTGAATAACAACAACAATCCTCTAAGTATCTTAGCAAAACAAGTTCTAAAACTAATGTCCAAAAACACTTCTATCAAGGTATAACGATACAGATGACCATACACTTCACGAGTGTTAACACAATAGAAAAACACATATACAGCTTCCAAAGAAAAAGGACAGACTAACATATTTCTGAATCAGGTCAAATTAATACTGATGTGAAGGTAACATATAGTTATTTTTAGATAGCAAAGACTCAGGGGGCAAAATGCTTTAAGGAATTAAACTGCTCAAAGATACTTGCCAAAACACTCAGAGATAATTAAAAAAATTTTTTTCAATGGGCATTTCAGTTTTAAAGAACTGTGGAAACCAAAACCAACTGGGAATATAAGCCCAGTCTACACTTATTTAGATTTTGGTTTCAAATTTATATAGAAAAATTATCTGTAAAAGATAATTAAAAGGTTAAAAGGGGCAATGCATAGTAAAAGCATAGCAGCAATAATGAACTTCATATACTAGAAGGCATGTAATAACAAGACAAAATCTATAATGATAAGAAGAAATCAATGCAAATAATTGACACATGAGATGACAAATCAGAATCGGTATCATATGAAGAAAGCAAAAGTAAAAATAATACATGGAAGACTTGAATAGCATAAAAAGTGGGACTGAGTTAACAGATAACTCACATTTTAAAAAATCTATGAGAGTGTTTTCTTTTCAAGTGTTCTTAGCACATTTACAAAACTTGACTCTATAGAGACGGATCATAAAGACAAATATTCCCCCAAGCATGTTATATCAATCAAATTCTCTAGCCACAAAGAAATAAATATAAAAGTTAAGAGAAAAGGTTTCATGACAGCAAGACAATAATAAAAAATAAACTCAAACTTGGAAATTAAAAAAAAATACCCATCTGAGGAAATAACTTTATAAATGGAAAAATGTTTTAAAAGCAAATAGGATTATCACATCTTTATTAAGCATAAGGAAAAACTGCCAACCACCTAAATCTATGACGAGTGGGGGAATAGTTAATTAAGGTACTTCATATGTGGTCTTGGGCAAATTACTTAATCTAAGTCTCTATTTCCTTATCTGTAAACTGGGGATAATTACCTCCTTCAATGAACTGTTGTAAAGATAAAATTAGACAATGCTTGTAAAATACTTTAATCACTATGCCAGCCATCAAGAGAACACTCAGTCAGTCTTATCTATTAAGACTGTCATCATTTAAAATTATGTTTACATTGAGTTGCAATAATAGAAGTGCTAATGTTACACCACAGAGGGGACAGTACAAGGTCATCATCTGAAATACGGTTGATGAAAACTACATAAAATAAACAAATATGTGTAACAATTAAAATTGAGGCTCATCATTCTCTCACCGTAAGTACCACCTTAGCACACTGACACATCTAAAAGAAACAAAAATGTGACCATCACTAAGCTGGGAAAACAATATGGGTATTTAGGAACACAGAAGTGTGATTTATGTAATTTATCAGGCATCTTGAAGCAAAACTTTTAAGAAGTCTCTTTGGACTGTTTCCCTGAAGAGCTCAAATCTGTCTTTTTGCCTCTAAGGACCTCAGATCTTGTCCCTTCAGGTGTTGCTTCAGCCCCCTCACAGGGCTGATCATTGCTCTTTGTTTATCTCATGTGCATTCCTCTCAACCAGTGGAATGGATCTTCCCTGGGGACCCGCCCTTCTTTTGTATATTAATATGTGAATACTTAAAATTTAATAATTGTGTCCTTGTGGAAAATTCTTAAAGAGATGGGAATACCAGACCACCTGACCTGCCTCCTGCGAAATCTGTATGCAGGTCAAGAAGCAACAGTTAGAACTGGACATGGAACAACAGACTGGTTTCAAATAGGAAAAGGAGTATGTCGAGGCTGTATATTGTCACCCTGCACTTATATGCAGAGTACATCATGCGAAATGCCGGGCTGGATGAAGCACAAGCTGGAATCAAGATTGCTGGGAGAAATATCAATAACCTTATAAATGCAGATGACACCACCCCTATGGCAGAAAGCGAAGAACTAAAGAGACTCCTGACGAAAGTGAAAGAGGAGAGTGAAAAGCTTGGCTTAAAATTCAACATTCAGAAAACTAAGATCATGGCATTTGGTCCCATCACTTCATGGCAAATAGATGGAGAAACAGTGTCAGACTTTATTTTTTGGGCTCCAAAATCACTGCAGATGGTGACTGCAGCCATTAAATTAAAAGATGCTTGTTCCTTGGAAGAAAAGCTCTGACCAACCTAGACAGCATATGAAAAAGCAGAGACATAACTTTGCTGACAAAGGTCTGTCTAGTCAAAGCTATGATTTTTCCAGTAGTCATGAATGGATACAAGAGTTGGACTATAAAGCTGAGTGCTGAAGAATTGATGCTTTTGAACTGTGGTGCTGGAGAAGACTCTTAAGAGTCCCTTAGACTGCAAGGAGATCAAACAAGTCCATCCTAAAGGAAATCAGTCCTGAATATTCACTGGAAGAAATGATGCTGAAACTGAAGCTCTAATACTTTGGCCACCTGGTGTGAAGAAGTGACTCACTGAAAAAAGACCTTGATCCTGGGAAAGATTGAAGGCAGGAGGAGAAGGGGATGGCATCACCGACTCGATGGACGTGAGTCTGAGTGAACTCCGGGAGTTGGTGATGGCCAGGGAGGCCTGGTGTGCTGTGATTCATGGGGTTGCAATGAGTCGGACACGACTGAGCGACTGAACTGAACTGAACTGAGATAAAATTGATGTGCCATAAAATTCACCCTTTGAAAGTGTGCAATTCAGAGGTTTTTATTATATTCTCAAAGTTGTACAGCTCTTCCCACTATTTAATTTTAGAACATGTTCATCACCCCCAAAAGACACTTTGTGCCAATTAGTAGACATTCTCATTCCCTCCTCCCTCCAGCTCTGGAAAACAGGAATTTACTTCCTGTCACTATGGATTTTCCTACTCTGGACATTTCTTATAAATGGAACCATACAACATATGGCCTTCTGTGTCTGTCTCCTTCTATTCAGCATCGTGTTTTCAAGTTCATTCATGTGCTAGCACTTCATTCCTTTTTGTGACTGAATAATATTCTTAGATGTATTAATTCTTTAATGGAAAAACTATTTTAGCTTTTAAAAAAGGTAATGATTATATACGTATAACTGTTTTTTTTTAAAAAAATTATTGGCTGCACTGGATCTTAATTGTGGCACACAGTATCTTTCTTGCTGCATGTGGGATCTTTAGTTGCGGATATAGAATCTAGTTCCCTGACCAGGGTTCGAACCCGGGCCCCCTGCATCGGAAGCGCAGAGTCTTAACCACCAGACCACCAGAAGTCCTACTTTTGGTTGTTAATTCTACTAAAAATACCCTGGTACACTCCAGTCATAATAGAAAATGATTTTTGGTGATGCATAAATTGTTTTTCAAAATCATGCATTTAAAAATCAGAGTGAGCCTGTTAAACCTGTTTTTTTCTGACTGAAGCTCTCAACTAAAAAGAACATAGGAATATAAATGATATCTTGCTGAACATCAGACACAGAAATTGAACCCAAAGAGACAGCTGTGGGTAACCAGGACCAATACATACAATTCTATCTCAGAGAGAAGATGAAAAATTCTTGGCTTTTAAATTCTGAATGTTCAAAGGAATACTTATGGTAACTGAAATGAGTAATTTTTAGAAACTAAGCATGTAAACTACTCTGTGGCAATCAGTCGTAGTTATTTTAATTTGTATGGATGTAGCATAACCGAGTTTTATACTCATTAAGAAAAAGAAGTTCCAAATTTGCTTGTATGCATGTTGTATATTTGTATACCTGCAAATCACAAACATACAAATACTGATGCACACTCAGTGCATGAATTTAATGTTATAATCTCTACTTGTAGGCAAATTCTACATATTTTCAGTCACAAGGGATATAGCTCGATCAAAGCTGACTGCAGCTAGGTCATATTAAGTAAGGGTAATTCATCAAACTGTACACATTTCTCTATGCATGTTATACTTCAATATACCTTTTTTAAAGTTAAAAAGAAATAAAGCAACAGAAGACTCTACACATTGTTTTCACATTGGAGGGCCTGTAGTCCTCATCTGGGTGAGCCTTAGCTAAGGGCTGGAGGAAGCTTTTCAAGAATTAATAATTAAAATATTGCTGAAGTCTTTAAAGAGACATCAAATGCTCATTTGAGAAAGCTAGTATCAGTCTGCAGACTAGATGTGCTTAGAAACCCATCCTCATATAAGAAGTCTCTACAGTCCTCTGTCATACGTTGTTCATTCAAAGTGCTCTCTAAAGATGTCACTTGGGTTAGCATCTGTACTGCCAGAGACCACCTGCTGCAACACCTTCAGATATGATGACAGTCAAACAATTGCATTTAATCATTTATGAGACTATAATATGTCAGTTAGGATTAGCTTATGCTCTCATTCAGGCAAATGGAGAAAATAGTTTTTTTCCAACCAGCCTCCCCCTCTCCCCAAACCAGGATTCTTTACAAAGTTAGACCATAAAATGCAAAAATGCTGGTGGACAAAAAACTATTAAAATATCTTATTTTTATTCAAAGTTATTGACTACCAGCAATGTGTAGATTCTAGCTAGTATTCAGTGTTTTCAGGACATGTTCCTGTACCCTCCAACTCTTGGAGGGAATGACATGAAAGATTGTACATTTATTAAAAGCAGGATGAAGCACTGTTTGTGGGAGTGGAAGACGCTATCATTATTTTGGATAATGATAAGTTTTGGATAATGACTCAGAAGACTTTAAAATGTCCATAACATTCATCCGATTATAACACTTTATTCCTAGAAAAATATTTAGGATTACAATAAGATTCCATTAAAGGAGTGTTCATCATATTACTGTGGAAACAAAATATTGAAAACAATTTTAGAAGGAATCCGACCACAAGGGAGGAATTTTTAAAAAGCGTCCACATACCGGTAAGTATAGAGTAGTTAAAAATGTAAAATTATAGGAGTACATTTATTGTTATAGTTAGAGGCTCATGAGTAACACCCTTCCTTAAAAATTATGTACCTAACATACAGAGAAATATTTGGGATATAGATACATTAAAATATTGATGTCAACTAGGATTAGAATTGACTTTCTTTTTCCTTATCTACACATCCCATCTTTTCAATCATGAACATGTTTGTTATTTTATAACAAAGACGTTTTACGAAAATGTGAGGGTGGGGAGGTAAGAAAATGAAGGACTACAATATTTATGTGTGTGGGAATACACTCTCTTGTTCCATTATGTGAAATCAGTGTCTAATCTTTACTTTCTCTGTACATATCATAAAAGCTGTATGCGACATGCCTTTCATATGGTAGGAAACAGCCTTGCTGCTCCCAGCACCTGTCTTTCCATTCTAAGCAGTCATTCCACTGATCAACAGTATCATCTTGGGGCTTCTGGTCATTCAGCTCTCTTGACTTCTGTCAAAAGAACTAACATCTCAATAGATGCAAACACACAAATACACAGCCACTCAGCCTAGAACAATGCAGCGGAGCTACACCGGCTGCACACTAGGTGTAGGAACAAGCCCATGGGAAAATCTCCTTCTGTTCTCTTTCCAGATCAAGTCATGAGACATTGACAGATATCCGTTCTCATGTCAGCAGAGAGTCCCTGGTCCACTTCAAATAAACCAATTTTTAAAAAATCTAGAATCTGAAATATTCCAAAGGTTTACTGTTGATTTTTGTTTGATACACACAAAGGGAAACAATTTCCCTTCCTTGAAGCCTCTTTCCAGGAGCCTTAATGATTGGC
>SJYQ01002913.1:213327-243427 GCA_006410935.1 Redunca redunca | reverse complement strand
TTTCTCAGTGATTCTTAATTATGAAAATGGATTATTGCAGTCAGAAATAATATACCTCAATAACTCATACAAACAATATACTTCACTTGAGTACTTATATATTTAATGAGTTTTTTCTCTTGACACTATAGTACTATATATCAGCAATCCAAGGCCTGCTAGTAATAAATTCATTTACATGTTTATGAAACAGTAATCACTTGGAATTGTCTTCTATTAATTGTTAATTAATATAAGTACACTTTCATTCTTTGCCTTTTTCATAATCAATGAGTAACATTTTTGCAAAGAAGATAATGTTTTGAGCAAATCACGTCTCAACAGAAGTTACTTAGAAAAATTGTCAGTAAGATTAACCAATAAAAGCAATGCTATATGTAAAATCTTTATATACAACTCAGGTCTTAATTTTATGTATAGTTTTATTTAGCTGTAAGAATTTGCTTACACACATTGCCTTCAAACTCTAATTGAAATATCTATAGTGCACATATTTGTTAATGAACATATTCAAGATTCCTACTATTTTCTAGATACTATCCTTTATAAATCTTTAAAAATATTTGTTAAAATACAAATATTAACTCTTTTAATCAAAATAACAACCATAAGAGGCAGTGAGTCTTAATTTACAGTTGAGAAAACTGAAGCACACAGATGGGAAATAACTACTGAAGGTAAGTAGTAGATCCAGAAATCAAAGCATGTTCGTTTGGTTACAGACTCTTTGTTCTTAACCACTATACTGCATTAATACTATATTAAAATAGGCTGACACAAATTTTTGGAAAACAGACTTAAAATTGGTGCATCAGAGTTGCATTCAGGTGTTTCTTTGTTGAGATACTTGCTGTCAGTTCTCTGAATTGATGGTGAAAGCAGGGTTTAATTCTCTCAAGCATCAAGCATTGGAGGTTTATGTTCCACAGAAAAAGAAAGACTGAATTTGTGACTTGTGTATTCCTGTATTAACCAGCATGGCACTTTTACAATTTCAGTCATGCATGATTCTGAATTTCTGAAATGAAATGATTTTTCCTGTGTTCTATTGGACCATTCTGAACTCATATTAGGCCCTTGGATTATTATGAGAAAAAAATTCCAGATCTGAAGCTGTGTTTTACACACTGATTCACACATTGATTCACTGTACACTTGAACTTTCCTAACTAAGGGTATATAACTTTTTATTGTTGTGTTCAGTGATATCCACTGATAGTCCTCTTGGCCTCAGAAACTACACAGCACCCCTCCAGACTCTTCAGTGACCTCCTTCTCAGGACTTGTTCTACACAGATCAAATCTAATCTTCCCAATGACCTTGTATCCAGATTTTTGCAAAGTGATTGAAAATGTCTTTAAATACAGATTATTAATCGAGGGTAATGGCTCTTTTTTTTTTAACATTTATATTGACAATTTCTTGCATGAAAAGAGCAAATGATGCAGCAGTGTTTGGGAGCAAGATAGCTGCAAAGATGTAGAACAGTGATTATCAACATTTTCAGTGAATCAGAATCACTAGGAGGATTTGTTAAAATACAGATTGTTTGTCCCCTACATGAATTTTTGTCAAATTGCCAGGTCATGCTTATACTAATGATTTTGGGAAGTGCACATTGAGAGTTCCTGATCTAGAGCTTCATACATTATCAGGACTCAAAATAGGGCCTGCATCTCCCTCTTACTGTTTTCTTGTAATTCAAAGGATTAAAAATTGTGTAACATTTCATTTGTATTTTGTGTAGCAAAAGCAAAATTCAAACTTCTCTTAGTGAGTTCTTATCCACTTATCTATCATTTTTAGCCACAGAGGTTTACTGAAAAGAAAAGAAATTGAGCTTTAGGGTGTGGGCAGAAGTGAGTCAGAGGTGAAATGGTGGTAATGATATATCTTAGGGTTCTTTAGAAGTTTACTGAATTAAAATGTACTCAATAAGTGGGAAGTTTGCAAGAAGCAGAAAAGATAACTTCTTGAGATTATCAGTGTAATTTTCTGTAAGATATGGTATAATAAAAGCTAGGAAATGTACATTGGATCCAAAATGAAATTTTGAGAAGAATAAAACAGGGATGAAGATAATATTTGGATTAAAAAATTAGAATGCTTTTTCTGCTCATAAAAGGATTTTGCCATATTTTCTATATTGAACAGCAGCACAGAGAGTAAAGCATCCATTTATGACTGTTATTGGTTTCAAGAGTTTACTGTTGCCAAATTTTTCAACTTTTAATTTGAATTCATATCATTCAGTTAAAACCTTTGACCCACCACTCTGTCAGGAATTATGATAGAATCTGGGCCAATATTCTTAAAATATCTGAAATCAAACTTTTGTATATCCAGCACTTGGAAGAGTGTCTAAACCATGGTAGCTGCTTAGTAAATATTTTTGAATGAAGTAAAGAATAAAGAGCGGAACCAAGCATTTAAAGGAATATCCAGTCAATTCCTTAAAGGCAGCATATTAAAAAGATATATTCCTAAAACTATTGTTTCTTATTGAGTACAGATATACTGGAGCAGGATGCTGCTGTACCGTTTGGCAGGATAAATAGCCCTCATCACCAGCACATTTTACAGTTAGGCCGTTCCCAAGAGATGTCAGGCAGATACCTCACTTGCAGTGTCTACATGAATCCGCAAAATTCTGATGACAGATTCCTAAGCAGGAACTACATTTCTGCTTCTGTGTCAAGGCAGTTGCTTATGTACCATTTCAAAATTGGAAGCTAACCTTTTCAAAATGTCAGTGCACTTATTTCACCATCTTTATAATTACCAGCAATTTACATTTATTCAGTAGCTTCACAGTTTGAGTACTGTGTAAAATTCTGTTATTCTTTGAGAACCTATGTTCCAAGGAAGATTCACCTATCCTGTGTTTAAGGTAGTTACAGACAACTGGCAAATATACCTGGACAAACATTATAGTCTGTTTTTCAACATGCTTCTCACCTGGGGGTAGAAGAATTCTGTTATTTTTGTTGATAAGTGAGTCTTTCAAAATGACTGTCTACCATAAGTTAATTGGAAACATATGGAGAGTTGACTTTGATTGAAGCTGCTGTGTATGTCTTCCTAAGTTTGTATTCTTATGATGGAAGCCCCCTGCCAAGATTATTGGAAGATATTTAGAGGAAAATATCTATAAAAATTTATAGCACATGGTCATGTAATTCAATGTCTCCTGAATTATGCTAGCATAGACATTTGACTCATAGTGGTATAAATGTTGGAAAGTTAATTTATCTCAGGTTGTTCAGGCAAACAGTCATTAAATAAGATGTTAACATCTTAAAACAGAAATATCTGCTTCCCAAAGTGTTCAGTATTATAGAAACTAAGTACCACAAGTCTTTATATCACTAAAAGGCCTAAAATAAATAATATAAAGATCATCCTTAACATATGTTAAAAAATTTTAGGATATTTTCTAAGATTGGAATTTCAGTTATATTCTTTTTTTATGTCCATTGAGAGAAAGCCTGCACGTTTTTGTTACCTTGATTTGAGGATCAAGTTCGATGGGCAGTGTGGGATGGGCCATGTACTTCTGCCTTAACTCAAGACTCTATTACATTAGATTCAGAATAAACAGATCTCATAGTCAAATTGGTTTATTTTTACTATCTGCATTTGCTCACCCCAAAATACCTTTTTTTGGTCCTAAAGGAGATGCAAATTGGAGCTAAAAAGCAAAGCAATATGTCTGCCAGTCTTGAGTGTCCTCTTATTTCCAAAGTCAGTGATAGCACAGCCCTTGGCTTTATCAGACTGGTTACTCCAGCTCCAACAGAGGAAAAACAGTCATGGTATCAAAATAACTATGCTAAGAGAGAGTCTTTTCTATAACCTGCCATATACACTTTAAAGATAGTGAAGGCATCAGTTTTACAGAACTTTTATAAAACTGACAGTTATTTAGTAGAGAGAGCTTATTTCTTATCTCTTTTCCCCTTGGATTTTGATGTGCCAATTAAAACAAGAAAAAGTAACTACTTAGGTCGATCATACATTTAATAAGGAAGTCTAAAAAATGTATAATCATTTTCACTTTTCCAGGAAGAATAACATACAGAAGATCTCCTTTAACCATTTTGAAAGCTAATTAAAAAAAGAGGAATAATTCAGTTATTTGTACATTTTGCATAATCTGAAAAAAGAAAATTAATATTATTACACTCTGCCTAGGAGAATATCAGTCTGGTTCCTAACAGCAGATTTTGCTTTAAGTTTAATCATGTCACACCCTCATATTTCCAGGGGATCTGCAATTAGTAATATTTAATTGCAGTCCATGGGATCCCAAAGAGTTGGATGCAACTGAGCAACTGAACTGAAGCTACCTTTAAAACATGGTTTTCTTACATACTTTAAAACTGACATAAAATTGGAACCTACTTTTAGTGTTAGATCTATTCACTTTATAAATTGATAAAGTGGCATATAAGGAAAAAACTATTTCAGCTCATAGAGAACATTGCAACATATATCAATTTTTGTCTGATTGTCGGAAAATAACTGCATTCCCTGTCCCCTCTGTTAAACACAGAGGAATCTGGCATGTTGGCTGATGGCTCTTTTCCAATCACAACTCCTTAAAAAGGTACAGAACAAGACTTGGATTTTACTTGATTTGTTTTTGCTGTTTCAAAAGGGAATACATGAATAGTAATACTTCTCTGTAAAAGTAATATAAGATTGCATAAAAGCCAGTGCATTTGAGTTAGAGAGCCTCATGGGGGATTTCCTATAATATATACATCTGTATATCTATCTGTGAAATAAATGACATTTCCTAGCAACTACCAACTTCAGTTTAGGCTCCCCATGAAAATCTGAAACTTGAAGAAAAACACAAGGTCACTTTTCAGTTGATCTTCACTAAAATATTCCATTTTCACTTTAATCTATATCAAGAGATATCATATAAATGATTTTTAACATAAAAATTCCTCCTTCAGAAGAGACGTAAAGAAACGAGTTGGAAAGTTTGCTATTCTTGTGGTCATCTCATCACCAGATGTCTTATTGAGTTGGTGTTTGAGGACATGATGTATTCCTCTTGTGTGCACTAAAAATGCTCTGGCAGCCTGGCTTTCACCTGAGTGGGAAATATGGGGGTCATATCCTTTAACAGTTAATGTATCATTAATGTTCAATGATAACGGCATGCCCAGAGCTGAAAAATCACTGGAAAAATACAAATATCCAAAATTGTTTTACCTATAATAGGACATTGTTTCAAAAGAAATACATACCAGTAAACATTTATATCATTTTCTCATTAGGCTTCAAGTCTATGTTACGACTAGATCCATTGTCTCGTAAATGACGTTATTGGCTAGTAGTCAAATAAAATGCTTGAAAACTTTTATGACATTCAGAAAAGAAACTCCAATAATTATGTGGTAACAAATTTACTACAAGAACAGTGTCAAAAAGGAGCAGAGCCTAATTTTCAATTGGAAAATTATTCTAATCTCCAGTTTGAACTTTGGGCTCAAATTTTAAAATGACTCCTGTTTCAGGTGTACCTCATACATGCCCAGCTGAGTAAAGAATGTAAGTACCAAAAACACAGCACCCTATGACACAGAGAGTCTCTCAGGCACAGAGGAATGAGTGAGTTCAGGTACATTGTGCCACAAAACTCTATTGACTGTATTTCCTCCCAGGGAATTAAATTTGAAAGAGGTGAAGAGTAATGGTGAAAGCTGGAGAAAGCTATGAAAAATTGTTCTGTGTTTTCAATTTCATCTCGTTCTCCATTCTTGGACTTTAAAGTGATTTATCCATGTATAAGAAACAAAAATCTTCAGATTCACATTTCCTGATGCCCAGTTGAATTTTAGGGACTGCTTTTCCAAATTCCAACCATCAAAAACAGATCAGACCATTAGACTTCACCAAAATCAAATAAATATTTGTTATTAAAAGTGCATGACATAAAAATTACATATTTTGGTAATCTTATTACCTCTAGATTATTAAAATATAGTATTTTGTTATTTTTATAACTTCATATTATTTTTACCTGGGGGACACTTTTTTAAGCAACTTTCAAATANATATTATTTTTACCTGGGGAACACTTTTTTAAGCAACTTTCAAATAAGCAATACGGTATTGTTAATTATACTCAGCACTCTAGTTAAATAGTTAAATAGTGAGGAAACTTAAAAGATATTGTGGTAGGGACACATCATTTATATGATCATGATATGTTCCTCTTGCTTTGCTTCTGCTGTAGTTATGCAACAAGAAATCAAACAGGAGGCTTCATACTATCATGACAATTTGCTTTAATTGTGATGACATTGCTTGACATTGGTGTTTAAGTCATTGTTTATCAGTGAAGACACAAGGTGTAGTCTGGTATGGTAAACACTGATTGCTCTCAGGGGAAAAAATAACTGTCAGTGAAGTTGAATGGAGCAGTGGAAACTCAGAAAGGACAAAGATTCTCTGGCAATAATGTGGAATAAAATAGAGAATAACCAAAGCAAACCCAAAATGAGCAGCTGTTATATCTATATGAATACATAAACATCTATAATTGTACATAGTACCCCATTAGGGGAATAGTTTAATTTATGTCTATGAAATCTAGCTATAAAATGACACTCTTATGAAAAGGCATTTCATAAGAGAATGCAAAAGGTTTTTTATTTCCTAATAATCTTATCAGTTGCATTCTTTTTGAACAACATTCCAAATATCAAATACCACTGTGTTGTTTCAGTGATGGCATACACTTATATTTAAGCCTCAAGGCACAATGAAAGTGCTGGATGGTTTAATCAAGTAGACAGTATTACAGCATATTTCTTAGCAATGTTTCCCTTTAAAATTTCTTATTCTTGCACAGATCCCTACTGTGGTGTTGATCTGACTCTTATCTATCTCTGAAAAACCCAGTGATTTTCCCAGAATGATTTTATTTACGTTGACACTCTTTGGAGGCTGATTCTGTTCTCAGCATGATGTTGTCAGGAATGTCTACACAAGTGAGTCTAGTATGACCTTCTCTGTCAGGTTTTTTTTTTTTTAACATTAACTTTACCTGTTTGATCAAAATAAAAATTAATTTATCTTTTCAATTCCTAAGCATCTGTTAATTAGCAGCCTACTTAGCTCTAGTAATGACAGCCATACATTCATATTTAAAAGTCTCATGTAAGCCTAAGGAACTGCAAAAGAAGAAACCATTGCTATTTGATGATAATCATTTTTAACCTGAGTAGTGTATTTGTAATATTCTTCCCATTAACGGAAAATTGTTTTTGAAGGTTTAAATACTTTTCAGATTGATATAATAAATCAGAGTATATTGGTATACTTCTAAAATGTACAAAGATTTTATGAAAAACATACATTGGAATTAATCTTTCGGAACTGAATTAGAACTAAAACAAGTTCAATGGTCATATACTGGCTGAATGGTAAGTCTAGTTTGAACATTACTCAGCATTTGATTGAAATGTCTATAGATTTGATGAGATGAAAGTACAGTACTTTCTATCTACTAAACTTTCAGTGATATTTGCAAGATTTTACAATGTATACATCATAATAAAATTAATGAGGAGAATGAAAATTAGAAGAATTTCTTAAAAAGGCAATATTTGAAATTATATGGTTATTCTAACACTTTATTCCATGCAGTTTTATGAGTATCAGCATGCAGGTTGTAATTGCATATCCTTAAAATCAAGTGTGACATGAAATGATTGCCACACAAGGTAATCTCTTGTCATAAAGAAGGCTGAAAAAAGAACATATTACCCATGAAGTTTATAAAGAGTAGTTCCAAAACAGGACCCAAATATGTATAGAGAGCACAATGAATTCATTAGCAGTTGTCAAAAAGTGGTGTGAGTTTTATTGAAATTCACTTTTCCTTGTTTCATAATGAAGTATTATCAAGCAATTAATCAAGAAACCAACTGCTTTTAGTAATTGCTACCATGTTAATTTCAGTTTATTCTGGTGTGTCAGTTAATTCTAGGTCTTAGTAATTTTAGCAATGGATGATGGTACTTTATAGTTACTTCAAAGACTGTAAGTGGTTGATTTAGTACAATAAAATGACTGTGCACTAAGAATCAAGGTAAAGGCATTGGCTTGTACTGTTGTTACCTGGAAGATTCACTAATACCCAGCATAATAAAAATTTCTATATCTTCTTGTCTTAAAAACATTTGACTTTTGCAGAAAAAGTGATATTAGAAGACAAAGACAATTTCTAGAACTCAATTTCAACCTTTTTTTTTTGGCCAGAATTACTCATGCATTAGGTGGCTTGTATTTGCTGAATAATAATATAAAAATAAAGAATATGTTAAAAGCAGAATAACTTGTTAAAGAATCTACATCCTTAATATGTTAACTCTGTGCTCATTCCTTGATGAATCTTAAAATTTCCAAACACCATATTATGATATAATTCTTATCTAAAGACCTCACAATATAAAATATGGGATTTTTTACCTTTACAAATAACTGAATTGATATAGCTATTGCCTTCACTATACCGCCCCGATCTAACCATTTCCCCTGGCTAGACAGCCACAAGTTTTGTCCTAACCCTTTTGTAAACTGTTACCACCAATATATCACTGACATTACAGGTTTTTGGTTTTGGTCACCCTATTATAAGCCTTACATATTGTTGTCCCAGATGGCTATAATAGCTTTCTCTGTAGCTTTGTTCACTCTTCAAAACTGTGAGCTAATTCCTAAAATGGTTGTAACTAATTAAAACTTAGACTCCTTTCAGGTTTGCCTTTAGTCTCAAGGTTTATATTTGTGTTGTTCCTGCAAACAACTAGTTGCATTAGGATCAGATTACATATGAATACCTTACTAGGCCCAAGTGATCTTTCAAGTCATTAGGAACTAAACTGTTTGGCAAATAGAACTCTTTCTTGGTCAAAAGCATAGCTCCCTTAGATCCATTAGATCCTTCCTACCACCTGTAGGTTATTATTCATTATTTTTCTAGATACCGATCCATTGCAATCTGCCCAAATGTCATCTGCATCTTATATTTTCTTTTATATAAATGTTTACTCATAGTCCTTTGTTCTCTAAGTAGTATCCAAACACTGTCCCCTTTGAAGCATAATGAAACCAGCCATCCTCTGTAAATGATAAGTTCTTTTTCAATCTATTTCTCCTAATACTACTTAAGTTATGTTTCCTAGTTTTCACTCATATGTGTATGCATATTAGTTGACATTTTAATGTCCCTGAGAGCAGGAGGAGGGAAATGAGCCAATGAAAAGGAACTTGCATGTTTGTAGTATTATAAAGATGTTGTGATTTATAATATTGTATTATTTGGCCTTAGTTCCAGTTTCTGGTATAGCACTCCTAAAGTCATTGAAATACCCAGTGAGGAGAGTAATTAATGTGCCTTTTCTATGTTAATTAGGGGACTTTTGGAACCAGTCTAAGCATGGGGGCTGCTTGCCAGTAGAATCAACCACATAATCAGAGTATGAACTTTCAGTCCTGCCCGCAGACCTCCAGGGAGGAGAGAGGGGCTGGTTGAGTTCAGTTACCAATGGACATGACTTAATCAATCATTCCTACATAATGAAGCCCCTGTGAAAAGTCCAAGAAGGCAGGGTTCAGGGAGCTTCTGGGTTGTTGGACATGTGGAGATTCTGGGATTGTAGGCTGTTCTTGAAGAAGGCATGGAAGCTCCACTTTCCTTCCCCGTATTGCTCTCTGAATCTCTTCTATCTGGGTAATACTAATCAGAGCCTTTTATAATAAACCAGTACTCTGGTAAGTAAAACATTTATGAGTTCTCTGAGTCACTCTAGGAAAGTAACCAAACCCAATTTGGAAACTCCAATCCATAGGTAATTCAGAACAGGGGAGACAACCTGGACTTACCTGAAGTGAGGCAGCTTTATGGCACTGAGCTGTTTTCAAGTAGATAGTGCCAGAATTAGTGTGAGAAACTTCCCCCTCGCCTGCTCACATACACCTTGGAGTTGGTTGTAAGAATCATTAATTGGAATGGAATTAATTGTCAGAACCATTTGTTGGTGGTCAGAAGTGGAATCAGGGTCAGAATCAGTAATATTTATGTCCTAACTCCCTAGATCTTGAAGCCAAGTATCTACTTTCATTCTTTGGATTAACAGTAAGCCAGTGTGTCTTAAACATTTATTCTACATAAAAATCCAGTCTTCCAAATAAGAGGCCTTATTCAAAATGTAGACTCTGTTCCATCTTCAGAGATTACTGTCTGGGAATCTGTATATTTAATGTTACTTCAGGTACTCTAGCTTGAGAGGTACACTCAAGGTTGCTTGATATATATTGGAAGAATTGCGACTCAAAAACAAAGAAGCAACTTGAAGTTTAATGTACATGAAGCGTTCAAAGGAACATGGACATATTATTTGTATAAGTGTGCATGTATACATTTTGACTGCTCATTTTGGTGCATGCTGAGTCAGTTTGCTTGTCTCATTTTCCCTTATAAATTATATTTTACTTAGAAGATATTACCTAAACTCTAAAATAAAGTATCTCATAATGTCATGAAGTGTGTTATGTACACAGTGGGTTTTGAATCCTGTGATTATACTAATGACTTTCATGTTTTGCTGAACAACTCTTAGGTATCAGACTTATTCAATGTACCTAAATATTTTCTCTAATTGACACAAGAACCATATGAGATAAGTCATATAAATTCACTCCATTTTATAGATAAAGATATTGGAGTCCTTAGAAGTTCATGAATGTATCTCAAGTAAGCGTATTTAGAAAGTGACAGCCATAATCCAAATCTGACTCCTAATTTTCTCCATACAGTCATTAGTTGCTTTTGTTTGTTACTTCCCCTTGAGTGTGAGTGGCACCTGTAACCGTAACCAATGGCATGCACTGATTATGGATAGATGATTACATAAGACTGTGGTGTCTGTATTACTGGACTTTCTGTTGTTGGTTTTGAAAAGCTACTTTCTGCACAACTGCACAGAAATGAGTTCTGCCAAGAATCTGAGGAAATTTTAAAGTAGATTCCTTCCCAGTCCAGCCTCCAACGAGAACCCAGCCCTGGCAAGGTCCTTAACTGCAGCATTGTAAACCTTAAACAGAAGACCCATTTAAGCCATGCCTGATCTCCTGACCCACAGAAACTGTGAGGTAATAAGTGTGTGTCTGTTTAAATCCATTGTTTGTGGTAGTTTGTAGTAGCCATGGAAAATGAATAGAATTTTTTTATTGTTTGAATCTAATGATAGATTATCTAACTAAATATGGAGGTATTCTGTTGCTTATATACTGAGAAAGAAGTTTTTTCCTAAGCCCTAAACTAATTATCTGAATTAATATTTCTGTGTTTTATTTGGCTACCACTGGGTATTGTAAAGAATTATTTTTTTTGGTAATTTTGCTCTTGTGAGTCCCTAAAAATCCCTTATTAATTGAATGGACTAAACATAGCTCTATGCCTCAGTGAGCCTATTTTACATTAGAATGTTATTATATGTTTCTCTGAAGTGATTTTTTTTAATGATTTTCTTAATATCTAGTAAAGGAACTAAAAAGCCTCTTGTTGAAAGTGAAAGAGGAGAGTGGAAAAGTTGGCTTAAAGCTCAACATTCAGAAAATGAAGATCATGGCATCTGGTCTCATCACTTCATGGGAAATAGATGGGGAAACAGTGGAAACAGTGGCTGACTTTATTTCTTGGGGCTCCAAAATCACTGCAGATGGTGACTGCAGCCATGAAATTAAAAGACGCTTACTCCTGGGAAGGAAAGTTATGGCCAACCTAGATAGTATATTCAAAAGCAGAGACATTACTTGGCCAACAAAGGTCTGTCTAGTCAAGGCTATGGTTTTTCCATTAGTCATGTATGGATGTGACAGTTGGACTGTGAAGAAAGCTGAGTGCCGAAGAACTGATGCTTTTGAACTGTGGTGTAGGGGAAAACTCTTAAGAGTCCTTTGGACTGCAAGGAGATCTAACCAGTCTATTCTAAAGGAGATCAGTCCTGGGTGTTCATTGGAAGGACTGATGCTGAGGCTGAAACTCCAATCCTTTGGCCACCTCATGCAAAGAGTTGACTCATTGGAAAAGACCCTGATGCTGGGAGGGATTGGGGGCAGGAGGAAAAGGGGATGACCGAGGATGAGATGGCTGGATGGCATCACCGACTCGATGTACGTGAGTTTGAGTGCACTCTGGGAGTTGGTGATGGATAGGGAAGCCTGGCGTGCTGTGATTCATGTGGTTGCAAAGAGTTGGACACAACTGAGTGACTGAACTGAACTGAACTGAAAGGAGTTCATACTAAATTTTTTTTCTGTTATCTAAGCTGACAAACATTTCCTCATGTTCATTTAACTAGAGCTCAGGAGAGCTCTTATTTTTATGGCACTCAGTTTTATGATTTTACTTTTCAAATGACTGAGAGGGAAGAGGCTGCCACCAGTGATGCTCCTGACCTTTTCCAACATTTCTCATGACCTCAAACATTTCTCCCAATGCCTTCTCCCAAACATTCTCACAGTAGAATATGGTATTTAATAACCCAATAAATTGTAGGTAGAACATGTATGCATTTGCTATACATAAGCACTACAAACTGTCACATACTCAATTCTGAGGAAAAGCTGGCTGGCTGGTTCAGTTCCTCAGTCACATCTGACTCTGCCACCCCATGGATTGTAGCCCACCTGGCTTCTCTGTCCATAGGGATTCTCCAGGCAAGAATACTGGAGTGGGCTGCCATGCCCTCCTGCAGGGGATTTTCACAACCTGGGGCTAGAACCCAGGTCTCTCACATTGCAGGTGGATTCTTTACCATCTGAGCCAACAGGGAAGCCCTTGAGGAAAAGACTGCTGGCTAATTTTAAGAAAAAATTAAACTGCCTAGCACAGTAAGATAAACACAGTGATCCTTTAGTATGGTTTTCTTTCCCCACCATCAATCATTTTTTTTTTTTTTAATGTATATGCCCTCTTATATAACCTCTAAATCCTAGACTTCACATTTATAAAATGACTACAACATTTATCCCCTACCACCCTCATGGGCAAAATGGAATACTCATATACTAAGGATTTTAATATAAAGACTGCAATATATTACAGTCAAAGAAAACAAACAAGAGTGTTTTGTCACTTTAAGTGTGAGAAGATCTTAAGAATGTATGCTCAGAAAACAAATAAGAGATTTACTTGTTTGACTACTTATTTAAAAAAAGCAGAGGATTAACAAAGTCTGTAGACAAAGGGAAGCCATATGGCAAAGGATTAATGTCTTTTAAAACAAACAAGTTCTATAAGTTTGTTGTTAAATATAAACATAAAAATGAAATGTAAATAGATAATTCACAGTAAAGAAAAGGTATGTGAGCAATAAATATATAAAAACATGATCAACCTCAGTGGTTGGGAAAATGCAAATTAAAGCAAAAATGGAATGTCATTATTTTAAAAGGTATGTGAGCAATAAATATATAAAAACATGATCAACCTCAGTGGTTGGGAAAATGCAAATTAAAGCAAAAATGGAATGTCATTATTTTATCTGTAAGATTAGAAAACTTAAAATATTTGAAAATATAAATACTGAGATACTTGTTGGTCAGAATAAATTGCTCTAACCTTTTGGGAAGACAACTTAGTAATATTTATTACTATTTAAATTTCTTATTCTTTGACCAACATTTGAGAAATGTATCTATAGGCTTATTAGTATATAAAATTGTATGTACATAGCTATATTTGCTATTGTCTTAATGCCTGCTGATCATTTCCAGATAAAAATAGGCATTCATCCTTTGGTTATGATGATCTATTGGTAGTGTGAGAAAATGGTTGAATCTTGGGAAGCAGATGGAGAGTCCAAGCAGGGATTTATTTGGCTGTAAAGTTTTACAGTTGTCTAAGATATTTCTTTCAAGTCATACACGTAGCTATTTTGTTTGTTTATTGTTTTCTCTTCAGGGAATGGAGATATATTCTAGTGTGAGCTTTCTGTTTTACCTAGCATAGCCCTAAGTTTTTAAAGACATGTCCAGCTTAGGTAAAGAATCCCAGTAGTTGCCTTTGTAAACAGCAGAGTTATTTTCAAATCGTTGGTTCTTTCTTTCTGTACTCTTCTGTCCATTAATCTACATTACATATTTAGTCTTGCAAAAGAGATCTTATAGGCCATAATCTCTGATTATAGTTCCAATAAAACCATAAATTTATATTAAAACTATGAATAAAAATGTAGTTATTTAAGAAAAATCTTATTAATGATGCCCATTAACATTTCTTCCATTCAGTCCTGTCCTAGAGTTCCCATTCAGTAAAATGAGAAGTGGCAAAGAAAGTTTATAATTTGGAGAAAGTAATGCAAAACTGTCATAATCTGCATGTGACATAATTGTATATGGAAAAGTTTTAAAAACTCTACAGCAAAACTATAGGAATTATTGTTAATGTATCAAAGTTGCTGGATACAGAGATATATAAAAGTCAATTGTATTCTTATATAGACATAATAAAATATAGAAAGTAAGAAATTGTATGTCCTTGTCATAGCATCAGAATATTTAACATACCTACAATGAAACCACTTAAACATATATAAAACCCCTAAACTGAAAATTAGAAAACATTTTTGAGAAGTAAACATAGGAAAGTATCCTTATGACCTTGGGATAGAAAGAGATTTCTTAAATGGGACAGAAAATCAGTAATCATGGAAGGAAAAAAATCATAAACTAATTGAAAATTCAAAACTTAAGCTTATTAGAAGATATTGTTTAAAGAGTGGAAAGGCAAGCCATGGAGTAAAAGAAGATATTTGCAATACATAGATCCAGTGAAGAAAGTTTTTGTACCCAATGAAGAGAATACAAATTACTCATACATATCATTGAAAAAAGGAAGACAACCTAATAGAAAAAAGATTTAAACAGTGTATAAAATGAAATAAGAAGTGTGCGTGAGGCATGCACTGAAGTATGGTGGTTATCTCAAGGAAAAACCCTGGAGTGATTCAGTTCTGAGCTGAACTAGCCAATTTTTCTTTTTTTTCATGAAACACCATTTTCATTTCAGAAATGGCTAACAGACAAAGTACATTTATTCTAATTCAGATATTTGGTATAAATTCTCTTACAATAAATAAAAGTATTTGTTTTAATAAAGATGTAAATTTTCAAAGAAAAATAAGAACTTTGGAAAATTTGCATCTTCCACTGTAAGCTTGGAAATTTACAATNTAGATATTATCAAATATGTGATTTTTTAATATATAGTATACTGTATATGAAATATCATATACAAATTTGAAATAGCATATACAAATTTGAAATATCATACACAAATTTGAAATATCTGCCTAACTCAATGAACAAATATTTTACAAATGACCAATGCAGGAGGTAACAAAATCTGGCAAGGGCAAAAACTCATTAAATGAAAGATAATTTAAGAGATTTTAATGTAACAGTGCAAAAAGTATATTGACATGTTTTCAGACTGCACATCACAACAAAGTTTGTGAAACCATTTACTGAGTTTAGACATATTATTATGAAAGGTTATTCACCATTATATGAAAGGGTTTTACGTTTTCTAGCAATATGTATGTGTGTGAGGATATTATCTTCATGAACTTCAACCAAGCAATATGTTGTAGCTGACTGAATGCAGAGGAAAGAATCTGCTCATCAAGCAAGACATTAATGAAACTTGTAAAAGTATAAAAACACTCCTGGGAATTCCCTGGCAGTTCAGTGATTAGAACTCCAGCTCTCACTGCTGAGGGTCTGGCTGTGCAGCCAAAAAAAAAAAAAAACACTAATAAATAAATAAATAAAATAAAACTGTCAGGCTAGTGTATTCTCCTCGATTCTGTATCATCACAGCAAAGATTTGGAGTGATGAACATTAAAGCCCTCGGTGCAACACAGCTCTTGGGGCTTGGACAAACCGTGTTATAAAGTGAAGTCGCTCAGTCGTGTCCGACTCTTTGCGACCCCATGAACTGTAGCCTATCAGGCTCCTCTGTCCATGGGATTTTCCAGGCAAGAGTGCTGGAGTGGACTGCCATTTCCTTCTCCAGGGGATCTTCCCGACCCAGAAATCGAACCTAGGTCTCCCGCATTGCAGGCAGATGCTTTACCGTCTGAGCCAACCGTGTTATAGCTCTTAGACAAATCAGTGTTACAGGTCTATTTTATTTAGAAGATAGCAGGAGAATCCATCCTCAAAGCATGAAGGCATGCCAACCCAAAGACATGAAGAGAAGAGAGTAGAGGAACGCTGGGGAGAAAGAGGGAGAAGGAGAGAGAGAAAGAGCACACACAGGCGGGGAAGAGAGAGAAAGCCTTTAGCTTCTCCTTTTATATGTTTTTTTTCCTCCCCCTGGGCCTGTCCTATGCAAATTGAGCTTAGCCAGGAGTGCTGTTCGTTCTACCTGACATCTTCACTCTGGGCCTCGGACCTTCCTTTGACCTTCCTTTGTTCTATTTTCTCAGGCTTTTCCCTTAGTTGTCTTTTAGCCACCGCCATTTTGGACTCCTGTTTTCTATTCTAACTGCCTAACAGAACCATCCTGACTAGCTAGTTGCAATGGCAGTATGATTGATATTTTAAATAGACTAATAAGCAAATATTTTAAAATCTGTTTTATTTTCAGATATAGTTAACCCATACAGACAAAAGTTCTTCAGAGTACTTGCTGAATTTTAAAATCTTAAAATCCTGAGACCAAAAGTTTTGAGAACCATTGCTGCAGAGCTGTGAAATTAAGATAAAGATGCTGAGAGGTGTGCCATGAAATTCTGAGATAGAAGGAAACAGAGAAAAAACTCTAATTCTAAAATTGTAAAGACCAGAGTTCTGGTGGGCCTCCAGACTTGGTTTGCTTTTTGAATGACAGCACAGACTTCCATGAAAGACTATTCCATGCAGAGATGTTTTCCTGTGTTTCACAAACAGTGATAAAAATAATGATCATTTATTGAAAGCAATCATTAACTGCCATGAACATTAAATCATGTTATTTTCTTCCTTGACTCTCTTCAGTGCCTCCCTGGTGTTTAATCTTGACACAATGGCTTCTCTGTGATCTCATCTCTTTATCTGTTCATTTGCATCTTCCTGCAATGCCCTTTTCCATATTGTTTTTCATCCATTTGTTTCTATTACTCAAATCTTTTTTTTTTTTTTTTTTTTTTTTTTACTGTATCACATCTTTTTATATGCCTTTCTTTCTGCTTGAAATTCTATTTACTGCATTAAAAAATAAATCATCATCCTTTCTTTACACTGATTTACCTAAAGCATCTCTTCTTTTTGAAGTCTCCTTATGTGGAGTTTGACTTTCCTTTCTCTGTTATCTTTGCACATCACATATTCCTCCAAACAAGCAATAACCTCAATAAATCCAGTTTATCTTTATCCCTGGAATTTAAGAACCTCATGCACAGAAGTAGTTCTTTTGATGTTAGTATCCCTATTATCTAGCATATTCCCTGGGGCATGTTAGGAATAAACATAAATGAATAAACCAATTGTGGTGGATAAAAGAAAGGACATAGTTATGTTAAACTTTGGGATTCACTATTGTGCAGAAGGATCTACAAAGGAAAGATGTAAGAGTAGGAACAGGAAGTATAAATTGAATTTTGTCACCTTTCTACACTTACTCAACAAGACGTAGTGAAATTGGGGATAATGAAATATCTGATTTAACAGAGAGATCCTGCTGTCAAGTTAAGATAACAGAGCAAATTGAATAAAGGAGGCAAAATTGGCATGCTACTGAGAAACTGTTCCTTCTGAATTACAAGGTCAGTTAAGTCTACAGAAAGCAATACTTAGGTCACCACATTTTCTTTACTAGAAATAAATTTATTTGGAATCTTTCCTAGAGAATTTTAGTTATAAGTACTCAAGAAAACGAGTTGTGTATCTGAAACGTTTAGATATAAATTAATATTTATAATACTTCTGTGATTTGTGGGTGTTGTTTTTTTTTTTTTTGCCAGTTTTTTTTCCCCCTCACTGAGTTTCCTCCATACCATTCTTGATCTTAAATATTTTCTGTTATAGGTCTCTCTTCTTTGTCATGTCTCCAGTTTGTTTCTATATAATACCCTTGGAAACTTCCAGATATCATTGTTTGATGGGTAACTGATATAATAGAAATAGTAATTTTAATCTCTCATATAAAGCGTTGAAATAATCTTCTAGGTAATCTCCCTTTATTTTTCTCTCGCCCACTTTGGAAAATCATATTATTATTCAAAATATTTGTGTGACTTGAGGTTTTTCTCCTCTCAGTGGAAGGATTATAGATTCCTTGTCTTCTGATGTCAGATTTGACCCCATGACTTGCAGTGGTCAATGAGATGGGTTTGGAAGTAATCTAGAGCGTGCACTTCTGAGCAGGAGCTTTGAGAGATGGATCTTGGTCAGCCTGTTTCTCTTTTGCCTTTGCTATGTGACTGGCATTGTCCCAGATAGCAACTATTCTGTCAGCCTGATCTCAGAGAGAAGGCAATGTTGGAGCAGAGCCATAGCTTAGCCCAATGGCTATGTGATGTGAGTGAGAAAGAAACTTTTCATTTTTCTTTAGTTTTTTAAGCCTCTGAAGTTTTAGGGTTGCACGCTACCACAGTACTGAATTTAGTCTACACTGATTCAAGGTCCCTCTCTATACCCTGTCTGTCTTTTATCAATAGATTAGGCAGGGTGATCTTTTCAAAACTGTAAATCAGCTCATGTGATTTATCTCATTTCACGAATAAAATGTCAAAGTGTTCCAGTGACTGAGGAGATGCTGCCTGATGTGACAGCTCACTTGCACCCTAGCTTTATGAACTTAGGATCTTATATTCCCCTCTCAGTCACTGAGCTTCAAGCCACCAGGCATTTTTGCTCTTACTTGAGTGAGCTCCAAATTTATGAATTTTGCATCAACTGTCATTTCTTCCATTTGGCTCACTCCCTCACCTGCTTCCAGTCTTGCCCAGATATTACTTTCTCAATGAGTCTACCTCGACCATCCTATGTAACATTGCAATCTGTTGACCAAACCCTCTCCTGTGACTTGCACATTCTGTATCCCCTTTAGACCTGACTTATGTTTTCCTTTTTCTCTATTACATCTCACAACTTTGAACACACTCTGCAATATGTAATTGTTTACATTTAGTATTTATTGTCTGTTACTACTCACCAGAATGTACATTCTGTGAAGTCAGAAATCTTGGTCTGTCTTGTTCATACAGTAGTAAAAGAGTTGAAGTTGAGCCTGAGCTTAGAAGAACTATTTGGTGCAGAAACAAAAGTTCTAGCTATTCGTGACTTTTTCACTTTTATCTCAACTGACATATGAAGTCCTTATCAATGTATCTTTATTAAGATCTGTTTGCTGGACAGGATATTGCATGTAAGATCAGACTATATGGCACACATGTAGCATTATGTGGTTTGAAATCTGCTGTCATGACAAGAACCCTAGAAAAAATGTCAGATGAGTAAAACTGGCATTTGACCTTTCCCTTTCTTTTCTAAACTCATTTTTATTTGAATGAGGGAAAAATTAGAATTTACTCAGGTGTTCAAATACAGGTAGCCTATTTTATTTCTTTATTTCACACATAGAAAATTGCTGTTCTTTCCTGTCTCTAACCCAAAAGTTAGCAAAAATGAGTTAGGGAGAAGGGGGAAAAGAATAAAGTGGGGAAACAGTGAAAATCCAATCGTGGCCTCTCTCAGATTAAAGATTTCTCAACCTGAGACAGGCTCAAGCAGAGGGAGCAAGAGACTTAGAAGTATAAATGAAACACCAATGCCTTGATATTAGATCAGAATGGATTTTTACTACCAGAAAAATAATTTGGAAGAGCTAGTTTTAAGGATGGTGATAAACAATGATCAAGTTGTTGTTTTTGAATATTACTGATTTCAACTTATTCAGTAATATTGTTGTTGCTCAGTTGTGTCCACTTCTTTTTGATCCCATGGACTGCAGCATGCCATGTTTCCCTGTCCTTCAAAATTTCCTGGAGTTTACTTATGCTCATGCCCATTGAGTTGATGATGCCATCCAACTATCTCATCCTCTGTTATCCCCTTCTCCTCCTGCCTTCAATCCTTCCCAGCATCAGGGTCAGGCATTGAACCTCCCTCTTATAGTCTGTTTTAATATCCACTATATCCCATTTTAATGAATACCCTATATAATTATAGAGCCATATTTTCTTAACTTTGTTTGATGTTTGATAATCCTTCGTGAACTATTAGAAAATATGTTTAAAATTTTCCTTTTTAGTTATGTTTTACCCATTTTATTACTTTTGGAGAGTAATTATATTACTTTTGGAGAGTAATCTCTCAGTCAAGTTATTTAAAATCCTGGGACACGTCAAATGTTAGGCTTTCCCTCTGTTGCTAGATTTCACAGTATCAATTTCACAGTACTACCTTATGACTTTAAGAGATCATTTTTTATGATTAAGGAAATGTCTCTGAAAAAATAAAGTTCAAGTCAGAAAGACAAGTGTGCAATTAAACTGATTTCTGCCCGGATGTGGAAGGAAAATGTTATTTAGTTAGTTCCACTTATATCTTTCTGCAGTGGCACTTCCAGGCTGTGGGGAACTGGTCACAGGGAAATAAAAATCCATAAAGCTAATATTTTTGCTTAAGGTAAGCTAAGGAGTTCATTCTCCAAGAATTTTTTTTTTTTTTTGCTTAGAATCAGGGTCTCATCAGATTTAAACATTTTTTATTTTATTAAGAAAATAGGCATATTCTTAAGATGGTTAATGATAGCTTCTCATATTTGTCAAGTACTTTATGAGACAAATAATGATTTTACAATCACTGCTGGGGTCTGTTCACAATCATCAGTTAAAGGATGGTTGTTTTGAAATGTACCTACATACTAACAGGAGCTCAGATGCTCTGCTTTTTGCTATACTTAGCTGCTTTCTTTCTCTTGGAAAGGAAAGTGGTGATTCCAAGAGTCCTACACCTAGGTTAATGGCTCACAAAATTTGTCTCTGTCAACCATGAAATTTGACTGTATCTGAAAATTAAAGTATACTCTATTTTGGCTTATTTTGCCATTTATTCTCAGGCTGAAGGAAAAAGCATGATTTGAATATTTCAAGTACCTTAAGCCCTTGCCTGATACNNATGTTAGTACCCTCGGTGTTATTTAAAGTTAATTTAAGACAAAGAAATGTTAACAAGCAATTTAAGAGGAATTTGAGGTGATTGCTGAGTTTTTCTAAATTTCTGAATTCATATCACAAAATAAGTTACCTATTCCACTCAATTCTTATCATTATAGGGGACTGGAATGCAAAAGTGGGAAGTCAAGAAACACCTGGAGTAATAGGTAAATTTGGCCTTGGAATACAGAATGAAGCAGGGCAAAGACTAATAGAGTTTTGCCAAGAAAATGTACTGGTCATATCAAACACCCTCTTCCAACAACACAAGAGAAGACTCTACACAGGGACATCACCGGATGGTCAACACTGAAAACAGATTGATTATATTCTTTGCAGCCAAAGATGGAGAAGCTCTATACAGTCAACAAAAGCAAGACCAGGAGCTGACTTTGGCTCAGATCATGAACTCCTTATTACCAAATTCAGACTTAAATTGAAAAAAATAGGGAAAACCACGAGACCATTCAGGTATGACCTAAATCAAATCCCTTACAATTATACAATGGAAGTGACAAAGAGATTTAAGGGACTAGATCTGATAGAGTGCCTGATGAACTATGGACTGAGGTTTGTGATATTGTACAGGAGACAAGGATCAAGACCATCCCCATGGAAAAGAAATGCAAAAAAGCAATATGGATGTCTGGGGAGGCCTTACAAATAGCTGTGAAAAGAAGAGAAGTGAAAAGCAAAGGAGAAAAGGAAAGATATAAATATCTGAATGCAGAATTCCAAAGAAATAAGAAAGACTTCCTCAGCGATCAATGCAAAGAAATAGAGGATAACAACAGAATGGGAAAGACTAGAGATCTCTTCAAGAAAATTAGAGATACCAAGGGAACATTTCATGCAAAGATGGGCTCGATGAAGGACAGAAATGGTATGGACCTAACAGAAGCAGAAGATATTAAGAAGAGGTGGCATGAATACACAGATCTGTACAAAAAAGATCTTTATGACCCAGATAATCACAATGGTGTGATTACTCACCTAGAGCCAGACATCCTGGAATGTGAAGTCAAGTGGGCCTTAGAAAGCATCACCACGAACAAAGCTAGTGGAGGTTGTGGAATTCCAGTTGAGCTATTTCAAATCCTGGAATATGATGCTGTGAAAGTACTGCACTCAATATGCCAGCAAATTTGGAAAACTCAGCAGTGGTCACAGGACTGAAAGAGGTCAGTTTTCATTCCAATCTCAAAGAAAGGCAATGCCAAAGAATGCTCAAACTACCGCACAGTTGCACTGATCACACACACTAGTAAAGTAATGCTCAAAATTCTCCGAGCCAGGCTTCAGCAATATGTGATCTGTGAACTTCCAAATGTTCAAGCTGGTTTTAGAAAAGGCAGAGGAACCAGAGATCAAATTGCCAACATCCACTGGATCATCGAAAAAGAAAGAATACCAGAAAAACATCTATTTCTGCTTTATTGACTATGCCAAAGTCTTTGACTGTGTGGATCACAGCAAACTGTGGAAAATTCTGAAAGAGATGGGAATAACAGACCACCTAACCTGCCTCTTGAGAAACCTATATGCAGGTCAGGAAGCAGCAGTTAGAACTGGACATGGAACAACAGACTGGTCCAACTTGGATAAAGAGTATGTCAAGGCTATATATTGTCACCCTGCTTAGTTAACTTATATGCAGAATACATCATGAGAAACGCTGGGCTGGAAGAAGCAGAAGCTGGAATCAAGATTGCCGGGAGAAATATCAATAACCTCAGATATGCAGATGACACCACCCTTATGGCAGAAAATGAAGAGCAACTCAAAAGCCTCTTGATGAAAGTGAAATGGAGAATGAAAAAGTTAGCTTAAAGCTCAACATTCAGAAAACAAAGATCATGGCATCTGGTCCCATCACTTCATGAGAAATAGATGGGGAAACAATGGAAACAGTGTCAGACTCTATTTTGGGGGCCTCCAAAATCACTGCAGATAGTGACTGCAGCCATGAAATTAAAAGATGCTTACTCCTTGGAAGAAACATTATGACCAATCTATATAGCATATTGAAAAGCAGAGACATTACTTTGCCAACAAAGGTCCATCTAGTCAAGGCTATGTTTTTTCCTGTGGTCATGTATGGATGTGAGAGTTGGACTGTGAAGAAAGCTGAGCACTGAAGAATTGATACTTTTGAACTGTGGTGTTGGAGAAGACTCTTGAGAGTCCCTTGGACTGCAAGGAGATCCAACCAGTCCATCTTAAAGGAGATCAGTCTTGGGTGTTCATCAGAAGTACTGATACGGAGGCTGAAACTCCAGACCTTTGGCCACCTCATGCGAAGAGTTGACTCATTGGAAAAGACTCTGATGCTGGGAGGGATTGGGGGCAGGAGGAGAAGGGGACGACCCAGGATGAGATGGCTGGATGGTAACACTGACTCAATGGACGTGAGTTTGAGTGAACTCCGGGAGTTGGTGATGGACAGGGAGGCCTGGTGTGCTGCGATTCATGGGATCACAAAGAGTCGGACACGACTGAGCGACTGAACTGAACTGACTAAACTGATTCTGAACTGACTGATTCTGCTCAATATTTCTGGCCTGTGTTCAGCATGCAATCATTTTGTCCCAGAGATTTTTTGAGGAATCAGGAAGTTCTGAAGTAATAAAGGAAAAGAGTCAAAAGATCAAAGATCTCAACAGAAGCACACAGGCACACACATTACAAAAGACCATATGGCAAATTATATAGTTGACTCAAATAATTTGTTCTCTCTTGCCTATAAGATTACACATCCTCCCCAATTAACTTTGCTCTGCTATATAATGGTAAAATAAGTGGCATTTATTTATTATATGGAAGAAAAGAAAGCACTTCTTAGATGAAAGTGTATGAGTTCATTTCTATAGGAAAAAGGTAGATAATAATGAGATATTTATATAGATAAATATTTCAAAATTCATACTTTTAATACAGGGCACCTATTACTTCAGAGATAGTAGAACTGGAGGTGGGAAGTTAACATTACTAACATTTTCTTTTTTATAAATTTGGACTATATAATTTCTTGGAATAAAACTGCGATTCCTGGGGTCGCAAAGAGTTGGACACGACTGAGCGACTGAACTGAACTGAAATAAAACTAGCTTTCTTTCATAATTAAAAATTCAATAAAATACAGGGACATACAAACAAAATGAGAATGAAATGAAATTTTTCATATTAAAATGACATTTGGCGACTGACATGAACAGGATTGAGGGGACAAATATACCCAAGTACTGGCTCTGACTAATCACTTCTTCCCAAGCAGTAGCCAAGCAGAGCTTATGAAAAAGTGTGTCGGTTTTCTCTCCCTGTGAAAGAGAATTCTGATTTGTCTGATTTGGCTTAATATCTCCCACCTAGTTCTCCAGGGAGATCCTTGTTTGCCAAAACATTTTATTTAATACTTTGTCAATTAAGTAAGAAAAGAAACAGTATAGATTAAGGATTAAAGACAGATTAGGGTGAGGTGTATGGGTTTCCAGAGACTAGAATATTTGATGTGAGAAGTGTGAGGCCAACTGTATGGTATGAGGAAAAAAGGAGGGAGGGTATTATTAAAAATCCTGCATTTACTTCAATATCAACTTCAAAATGTAGGAAATATGCACATAATTGAGTATTTAATTTAATTTAATCTTGAGTTAATGTAATCTTACTTTGGCTTTCAGACTTTAAAAAATTATTTTAATATTATAATAGTACTCTGAAAAGAGACCATTTGATTCTTGGCTCTAAAGTTTTAAAATAACATTTTTCTTAGATTTGTCTCTGGCATAAATCATAATGTAGACAGCTTCTATAATGTGTTGTTTTAGTCAGTTCGGGGTGATAGACCTGCCTAACAAACAGCCCAACAATCCCAGTGACTTACAGTGAGAGCCTTACAATGGTCACGGGTCTGCGAGTTGACCAGGGTGGCTGTTTTTCAGTCTGCAAGTCAGTTTCATATCTGTTTACATATCTTTCATTCTGAGATCTAGGCAAGATCTTCTGATGACAGATGACAGATGCCCCAAACGGCAAGCCAAACACACCAGCCAGTTTAAAGCGTCTGATTAGATGCGGCACATACAGTATTCACTGGTCAAAGCAAATGATGAAAAAAGTGAAGTGAAAATGAAAGTCGCTCAGTCATGTCCAATTCTTTGCAATCCCATGGACTATACAGTCTTTGGAATTCTCCAGGCCAGAACACTGGGAGAAGGGTAGCCTTTCCCTTCTCCAGGGGATCTACCCAACCCAGGGATTGAACCCAGGTCTCCCACATCACAGGTGGATTCTTTACCAGCTTAAGTACTAATTCTAATAAAAACTGCACTCTTTTTCCCAGACTTTCCCTCCTTAACATCAAAACCTTTGCTTGGCTCTTTCCATTGTGAATTAAGGTAGCACAGGAAAAATGGACTAGAGAGAAACTGAGAGAAAGCCTGAGAAATCTAGTTCTTCCATTTTGAAAGCAGATCTACCACTTAGCATTTCTGTCTCTTGGATAGAGAGAGAGTTAGAAGAGAAACATGTCCGTGCAAAATCTAGTACCACATTGTGATTCTAGCTACTATTTGAATGTACTCCTTCCTGTCATCTTAGTAGAAAATAATTCATAACAACTTCTTATGAGGAATAAAGAGGAAGAATCAGAAAGGAAATGGCCCTCAAACTTTTTTCTCTGTTTAACAAGTGCACTGCAGTGAGCATCTGTCATTTTTAACATGCCCAGTACTGATGGCTCAGATTGTAAAGAATCTGCCTACAGCGTGAGAGACCTCGGTTTGATTCCCGAGTTAGGAAGATCCTCTCCAGGAGAGTATGGCAACCCACTCCAGTATTCTTGCCTGGAGAATTCCCATGGACAGAGGAGCCTGGCAGGCTACAGTCCATGGGGTAGCCAAGATTAAGACACAACTGAATAACTAAGCACAGTACTCATTTTCATGTCTTCTGACAATACCAATCTTTCCTCATGCATGTTCTAATGTGATTTGAGTGAAGTTGATTCAAACCCTATGGCCATGGAGCATAGGCTTGAGAAATTAAAGCATCATATCCCAGGGGTTAATTTAAAGGTGAGCAGGTGATGCAATTTGAGTCCTGCTCGTGCTAAGCTGCTTCAGTCATGTCCGACTCTGTGTGCCCCCATAGATGGCAGCCTACCAGGTTCCTCCATCCCTGGGATTCTCCAGGCAAGAACACTGGAGTGGGTTGCCATTTCCTTCTCCAGTGCATGAAAGGGAAAAGTGAAAGTGAAGTTGTTCAGTCATGTCTGACTCTTCGTGACCCCATGGACTGCAGCCTACCAGGCTCCTCCGTCCATGGGAGTTTCCAGGCAAGAGTACTAGAGTGGGTTGCCATTGCCTTCTCCCCAGTCTGAATCCCAGAGACTGCTGTTGTGGTTAGGATGATGCATAAGCTAAAAAGTGTAGGCAGCCATCTTTCCATCATGTGGAGGAGAGCTGAGAATTTTACCATGTATAGCAATACAGAGAACATAATGGATAAGCCAGAGTCCTTGTGGTGGTGTTTTATTTTCTGTATCCAGACATGCTTGAAAATAACCTCTGTCTTTCAAGTTACATGCAATTCATGTGTTAGGTCAGTTAGTTTTGGGTGATTTTTCTGTCATGTGCTACCAAGTGACTTCCTGATTGTTAGTTTCTGCATTTTATGTAGCTCACATTAGTATCTAGAAAAACTTTGTAAAGCATACACCTGTAAAAAAAGGGGGAGGCTTTCCTGATATTTCAATTGGTAAAGAATACACCCGCAATACAGGAGACCTCATTTTGATTCCTGGGTTGGTAAGATCCACTGGACAAGAGATAGGCTACCCACTCCAGTACCCTTGGACTTACCTTGTTTTCAGCTGATTAAAAAAAAAAAAAAAATCTGCCTGCAAAGTGGAGACCTAGGTTCAATCCCTGGGTTGGGAAGATCCCTTGAAGAAGGGAAAGGCTACCCACTCTGGTATTTTGGCCTGGAGAATTCTATGGACGGTATAGCCCATGGGGTTTCAAAGAGTCAAACATGACTGAGAGAATTTTTCATAATAAAAAATAAAGGTGTGAACAACTGGAAAGAAAAAAAAATTCCCTACAAAGTTAATTATTTCTTGCAGTGCTTTTTCTGTGATTCCCACTCTGCTCCCGCCCCTCTGTGTAATTAAAGCTATTTTTAAAAACAAAAATGGAAAGTCCAAGAGGGCCACTAATAAGGTGTGAAAAATTATTCAAAAACAAATTACTATCTCAAGTTGTGCAATTATTTTCTTTAGGTTAATAGGATACTGTATATTTCAAATAATAAATTTTTGATAAAAATATGAATGTGATTATATAACAAATATTCTCTGACTAAACTTTATTGTAGAGGATGATAAAAAAAAATTTTTTTCATAAGTTCAGCTCAGTTCAGTCGCTCAGTCATGTCTAACTCTTTGTGACCCCCAGACTGAAACCTTGCAGGCCTTCCTGATAATCACCAACTCCCAGTGTTTACTCAAATTCACGTCCATTGAGTTGGTGATGCCACTGAGCCATCTCATCTTCTGTAGTACCCTTCTCCTCCTGTCTTCAGTCTTTTCCAGCATAGGATCTTTTCAAATGAGTCAGTTCTTCACATCAGGTGGCCAAAGTATTGGAGTTTCAGTTTCCAATGAATATTCAGAGCTGATTTCCTTTAGGATGGACCAGTTGGATCTCCTTGCAGTCCAAGGGACTCTCAAGAGTCTTCTCCAACACCACAGTTCAAAAGCATCAATTCTTTGGCACTCAGCTTTCTTTATAGTCCAACTCTCACATCCATACATGACTACTGGAAAAACCATAGCCTTGACTAGACGGCCCTTTGTTGGCAAAATAACGTCTCTGCTTTTTAATATGCTGTCTAGAGAAGACAATGGCACCCCACTCCAGTACTCTTGCCTGGAAAATCCCATGGACAGAGGAGCCTGGTAGGCTGCAGTCCATGGGGTCGCTAAGAGTCAGGCACGACTGAGCGACTTCATTTTCGCTTTTCACTTTCATGCATTGGAGAAGGAAATGGCAACCCACTCCAGTGTTCTTGCCTGGAGAATCCCAGAGACAGAGGAGCCTACTGGGCTGCTGTCTATGGGGTCGTACAGAGTTGGACATGACTGAAGCGACTTAGCAGCAGCAGCAGCAAGTTGGTCATAGCTTTTCTTCCAAGTTGTAAGAGTCTTTTTATTTCATGGCTGCAATCACCAACTGCAGTAATTTTGGAGCCGCCCCCAAAAAAGTCTGTNGGTCATAGCTTTTCTTCCAAGTTGTAAGAGTCTTTTTATTTCATGGCTGCAATCACCAACTGCAGTAATTTTGGAGCCGCCCCAAAAAAAGTCTGTCACTGTTTCCCCATCTATTTGCCATGAAGTGATGGGACCAGATTCCATGATCTTAGTTTTCTGAATACTGAGTTAAGCCAACTTTTTCCCTCTCCTCTTTTACTTTCATCAAGAGGTTCTTTAGTTCTTCATCTTCTGCCATAAAGGTGGTGTCATCTGCATATCTGAAGTTATTGATATTTCTTCTGGCAATCTTGATTCCAACTTGTGCTTCATCCAGCCCAACGTTTCTCATGATGTACTCTGCATATAAATTAAGTAAGCAAGGTGACAACATAAAGCATAGAGGTACTCCTTTCCTTATTTGGAACCAGTCTGTTGTTCCATGTCCAGTTCTAACTGTTGCTTCCTGGCCTGCATACAGATTTCTCAAGAGGCAGGTCAGGTGGTCTCGTATTCCCATCTCTTTCAGAATTTTCCACAGTTTATTGTGATCCACACAGTCAAAGGCTTTGGCATAGTCAATAAAGCAGAAATAGATGTTTTTCTGGAACTCTCTTGCTTTTTCGATAATCCAGTGGATGTTGGCAATTTGATCTCTGGTTCCTCTACCTTTTCTATAACCAGCTTGAACATCTGAAAGTTCATGCTTCACATACTGTTGAAGCCTGGCTTGGAGAATTTTGAGCTTTACTTTACTAGCATGTGAGATGAGTGCAATTGTGCGGTAGTTTGAGCATTTTTTGGTGTTTCCTTTCTTTGGGATTGGAATGAAAACTGACCTTTTCCAGTCCTGTGGCCACTGCTGAATTTTCCAAATTTGCTGGCATAATGAGTTCAGCACTTTCACAGCATCATCTTTAGGATTTGAAAAAGCTCAACTGTAATTCCATCACCTCCACTAGCTTTGTTCGTAGTGATGCTTCCTAAAGTCCACTTGACTTTGCATTCCAGGATGTCTGGCTCTAGGTGAATGATCATACCACTGTGATTATCTGGGTCATGAAAGTCTTTTTTGTATAGTTCTTCTGTGTATTCTTGCCACCTCTTCTTAATATCTTCTGCTTCTGTTAGGTCCATACCATTTCTGTCCTTTATTGAGCCCATCTTTGCATGAAATCTTCTCTTGCTATCTCTAATTTTCTCCAAGAGATCTCCAGTCTTTCTCATTCTATTGTTTTCCTCTATTTCTTTGCACTGATCACTGAGGAAAGCTTTCTTCTCTTGATAATTTACCTGCAGATTTGGGCCATCTAGGGCCTGAGTTCTAACATAATTCTAATGCTTTGTGACTGGGGAAATTACTCAGCTTTCTGGCTAACAGCATCACCTACAAAACAAAGGGGCCAAATTAGCTCATTTCTGAAGATGTTTCTCTCTTGAAAATATTATAAGTTCTGCCATATTGCTTGCATTAGTTTCATTTTTAATATCATGTTCTCCTACATGAATGGAACATTACCTTTATACTTCTATGAATGCTTATATTATCCACAGAGTAAAAATCTGTCCTTGATTTTACTTTTGAAGAAATAGCTACATTTCATTTTTTTTTT
>SJYQ01002913.1:193233-211894 GCA_006410935.1 Redunca redunca | reverse complement strand
AGGAGTTAGATAAAAACAGATAAAATAGTAACATAATTTCCTTTAAAAGCATCAAGCCTGATCAAATAAACATTATTAATTTATATTTGTTTCACAAAGAAATTGAAGCTGCTTAAAATAGTGGATACTATGAAAATAGTTAAAATAAAGAGCTGATAAATTTATTAAATTTAAAAAATGATAGGAAGATAACAAAAACTGGAATTCATGAAACATTGTCTGAAATGCACAGCATAGGTCCTACATAGCTATTAGAGATGGGCTATATATTTAGCTATATTTAGCTCTAATTACTTAAAGCCAGAAAGAAGTGCAAATCATAATTCTATATAATTTCATTACATAGAAAGATAAATTCAAGCCTACTCTGAAAAAGAAAATAGGCATTTCTGTAACTGAAACTTGAAACAAATTTCTTCTATGAAATCCTTTGGACAGTGCATGATATAAAATAATACTTTGATATACTCAACTAAAACCTTATAAAAGTGCAATAATGCTTGTGATATGACTTTCAGTTCAGTCGCTCAGTCATGTCCAGCTGTTTGTGACCCAATGGACTGCAGCATGCCAGGCTTCCCCATCTATCACCAACTCCCAGGGCTTTCTCAAACTTGTATCCATTGAGATGGTGATGTCATCCAACCATCTCATCCTCTGTCAACCACTTCTCCTCCTGCCTTCAGTCTTTCCCAGCATCAGGGTCTTTTCCAGTGAGTCAGTTCTTCACATCAGGTGGCTGAAGTATTGGAGATTTAGCTTCAGCATCAGTCTTTCCAATGAATATTCATTGGAAAGGACTGATTTCCTTTAGGATTGCCTGGTGTTATCTCCTTGCAGTCCAAGTGATTCTCAAGAGTCTACTCCAATACCATAGTTCAAAAGCATCCATTCTTCAGCCCTCAACTTTCCTTAAGGTCCAACTCTCACATCCATACTTGAATACTGGAAAAACCATAGCTTTGATTAGACTGACCTTTGTCAGCAGAGTAATGTCTCTGCTTTTTAATATGACTTTAAAAAGTAATATTTCTGTATCCTGCATCAAACCTAGACTGGCAATTCATTTCTTATATGATATTATATGTGTTTCATTGCAACCTAGAGGGATGATATGGGGAGGGAGGTGGGAGGGGGGTTCAGGATTGGGAACACGTGTACACCTGTGGCAGATTCATGTTGATGTATGGCAAAACCAATACAATATTGTAAAGTAATTAGCCTCCAATTAAAATAAATAAATTTAAATTTAAAAAGTAATATTTCTCTGGATTGATTGATGAAAGACACTGTGGTGGGGTTCAGTAAGAATGATTCTATGTTAAGCCAAAACAGTACAGCTTATTTGTATTAATATACTATTAAGCTATTAAATGCTGTACCTTAAGTGATCATGATATTTTGTGGAGAATGAGTTGTATTTTATGTTATAGACAATAAGCCAAAGAACATTTTACTTCCTTACCTGCATAGTACATATAATTTAATTTGTACCCCTTGTGTGATCTTTTTCCAGTAGTCATGCATAGATGTGAGAGTTGTACTATAAAGAAAGCTGAGCACTGAAGAATTGGTGCTTTTGAACTGTGGTGTTGGAGAAGACTCTTGAGAGTCCCTTGAACTGCAAAGAGATCCAACCAGGCAATCCTAAAGGAAATCAGTCCTGAATATTCCTTGGAAGAACTGCTGCTGAAGCTCAAACTCCAATACTTCAGCCACCTGATATGAAGAACCAACTCATTAGAAAAGATCCTGATGCTGGGAAAGATTGAAGGCAGGAGAAGAAGGGGATGACAAAGGATGAGATGGTTGGATGGCATCCCTGACTGAATGGATATGAGTTTGAGTAGGCTCCGGGGGTTGGTGATGGACCAGGAAGCCTGGCATGCTGCAGTCCATGGGATCGCAAAGAGTCAGACACGACTGAGTGACTGAACTGAACTGTGTGTGATCTGGACACTATCTTGTGTACAATTTCATAAAACATAAACCTTGCCAAACCTCTGTTAGATGGTTGGTTCAAAGATGGAAACTCCTGGATGCTTTCCTCAGCTGCTCAAACAAATGCAGAAAGCACTGAGAAGGAGGACTGGGTTGCTGCCATGGGCTGATTGGCTTTTTCTGGGTCCCTGATCTATTAGTAGCTCTCTTGTAGCAGCAGATGAATGAGATGGTACAGAAAGCAATCCGGTGTAAACTTCACTCCTTAGCTTCTAAGAGGTGCATTAGAAGCTTTATTGACCATGAGTTGAATTACACACACATAGACACGCATACACAAAATCTAATAATTATCAATCTTCTTGAGAGACTTAGATAAAAACAGAGACATGAATACAGCATGACAAATATAATTAACCGTGCTGTAAGTTGTATATGAAAGTTGAGGGAGTAAATCACAAGAGCTCTCATCAGATTTTTTTTCTGTTTCTTTAATTTTTATCTATCTTTAAATTTTGTAGCTATATAACATTACATGATATGCACTAAATTTATTGTGATAGTAATTTCATGATGTATGAAGGTGAATCAAAATGCTGTATACCTTAAACTTATATAATGCTATATTCCAGTTATATCTCAATAGAACTGGAAGAATTTAAAAAAGGAAAGAGAGAAAGTTAAAAAAAATGGAGACATAAAATTTGTTTTGGAAATGCAAATTAATCCAAGTATATCATGAGAGAAATGCAGTGATCCTTATAAACTTCACATAGGCAAAAAGCAGAAATGTCAGAAGTGAAAATATATAGTTGGTCTAGGAATTTGTCTCATTGGAAATATAAGTGCTTAGAATTTAAAAAAAGGCTGACAGTGTTTGCAATAGCTATCTTTATTGGCTTTTGGTATTTAGAACTTTTTTGCTGTTTATTTACATTTATGCTTTTCTCTATATGTTCTATGTATTTTTGAGTTTTCATAATAAGTGTATATTAATTCCANAATGTGTCAGGGAGGAAGAATTCATATTTGGTGAGGAGTATTAAATTCATGAGAAGAATTTTTATTAAGTCCAAGAGAATAGGTTAGAATTGAAAATCTTCCCCAAGACTTGCCTTAGCTTTGGGAGCAGAAGCCCAGTTCTGCCCTCAGAGTCAAATCCCTATATCTGTTTTCCCACATCCTAGATTTCACCTAAAATAACCTAATTAGGTAAAGACAATATTATTGGCCCTATTAGTTCTGAGGTGGCATGCAAGATGGTGCCCAAACTGTTTCTATTGTGACATTGTTCAGTTCAGTTCATTTCAGTCGCTCAGTCATGTCTGACTCTTTGGGACCCCATGGACTGTAGCACACCAGGCTTCCCTGTCCATCACCAACTCCCAGAGCTTGCTCAAACTCATATCTATCAAGTCAGTGATGCCATCGAACCATCTCATCCTCTGTCATCCCCTTCTCCTCCTGTCTTCAATCTTTCCCAGCATCAGGGTCTTTTCAAAATGAGTTAGTTCTTCTCAACAGGTGGCCAGAGTATTAGAATTTCAGCCTCAGCATCAGTCCTTCCAATGAACAATCAAGACTGATTTCTTTTAGGATGTGACATTGTAAGAAAGATGAAACAATGTAAATAAATATCATAAACTAAATATGATGGCCAAGTAATCAATGAAATGCCAAAAAAAGATCACAAGCAACTCTGGATGAGTTTACAGAATGACAGATTTGACTAGTTTGGGGCCATCAATCGGAAACGTATGGAATATCCTGCAGAAGAAAATGGATTTCATCATATCCTTTTTAGAATATACCAGAAACATACTTTGGGGTAGAACTTGGATGGTGTGCATGGATGGGGACAAGTGTGATTGACTCAGGTGGCTTAACTCTGTCTTCCTAGGAATATTTTTTATCAAATTACCAATTAAGCAGTTTTTAGTGAGCACATTAAAAAAATGAGCACCTCATTCCATCCAGAGATGCTCAGAGGGCTCAAACAAACCTTGTGTCCACAAGGACCCAGAGACCCCACAGAGACTGAGACAGAATTGTGTTAGAGTGTCTCCTGTGGAGGTACAGGTCAGCAGTGGACTGTTGCAGGGGCAGGGGCTCTGGGTGCAGCAGACTTGGGTAAGAAAGCCCTCCTCAGTGATCAGTGCAAATACATAGAGGAAAACAACAGAATGGGAAAGACTAGAGATCTCTTCAAAAAAATTAGAGATAGCAAGGGAACATTTCATGCAAAGATGAACTCAACAAAGGACAGAAATGGTATGGACCTAACAGAAGCAGAAGATATTAAGAAGAGGTGGCAAGAATACACAGAAGAACTATACCGAAAAGATCTTCATAAGATCTTCATGACCCAGATAATCACAATGGTGTGATCACTCACCTAGAGCCAGACATGCTGGAATGTGAAATTAAGTGGGCCTTAGGAAGCATCACTACAAACAAAGCTAGTGGAGGTGATGGAATTCCAGTTGAGGTATTTCAAATCCTGAAAGATGATGCTGTGAAAGTGCTGCACTCAATATGCCAGCAAATTTGGAGAACTCAGCTATGGCCATAGCACAGAAAAAGGTCAGTTTTCATTCCAATCCCAAAGAAAGGCAATGCCAGAAAATACTCATGTTCAAGCTGGTTTTAGAAAATGCAGAGGAACCAGAGATCAAATTGCCAACAACCACTGGATTATCGAAAAAGCAAGAGAGTTCCAGAAAAACATCTATTTCTGCTTTATTGACTATGCCAAAGCCTTTGACTGTGTGGATCACAACGAACTGTGGAAAATGCTGAAAGAGATGAGAATACCAGACCACATGACCTGCCTCTTGAGAAACTTGTATTCAGGTCAGGAAGCAACAGTTAGAACTGGACATGGAACAACAGACTGGTTCTAAATAGGGATAGGAGTACCTCCAGGCTTTATATTGTCACCCTGCTTACTTAACTTATATGCAGAGTATATCGTGAGAAACACTGGGCTGGATGAAACATAAGCTGGAATCATGATGGCAACCCACTCCAGTGTTCTTGCCTGGAGAATCCCAGGGACAGGGGAGCCTGGTGGGCTGCCATCTATGAGGTCGCACAGAGTCAGACACGACTGAAGTGACTTAGCAGCAGATATGCAGATGACACCGTCCTTATGGCAGAAGATAAAGAAGAACTAAAGAGCCTCTTGATGAAAGTGAAAGAGGAGAAGGAAAGAGTTGGATTAAAACTCAACATTCAGAAACTAAGATCATGACATCTGGTCCCGGCACTTCATGGCAAATAAATGGGAAACAGTGGCAGACTTTATTTTGGGGGACTCCAAAATCACTACAGATGGTGACTGCAGCCATGAAATTAAAAGACACTTACTCCTTGGAAGGAAAGTTATGACCAACCTAGATAGCATATTGAAAAGCAGAGACATTACTTTGCTAACATAGGTCCATCTAGTCAAAGCTATGGTTTTTCTAGTAGTCATGTATGGATGTGAGAGTTGGACTATAAAGAAAGCTGAGTGCTGAAGAATTGATGTTTTTAAACTGTGGTGTTGGAGAAGACTCTTGAGAGTCCCTTGGATTGCAAGGAGATCCAACAAGTCCATCTTCAAAGAAATCAGTCCTAGGTGTTCCTTGGAAGGACTGATGCTGAAGCTGAAATTCCAATACTTTGGCCACCTGATGCGAAGTAGAGTTGACTCATTGGAAAAGACTCTGATGCTGGGAAAGACTGAGGGAAGGAGGAGAAGTTGATGACAGAGGATGAGATGGTTGGATGGCATCATCAACTGAATGGATATGAGTTTGGGTATATTCAGGAGCTAGTGATTGACAAGGATGCCTGGCACACTGCAGTGCATGGGGTCGCAGAGTCAGACAAGACTGAGTGACTGAACTGAAATATGATGGTTCCGTATAATACTTCAGTATGATCACACTGAATCGTAAATATGAAATTTAAATTTTTTTGTGATTAAATATTTCACTAAGTTAAAAATGTTCACCTGATGATAACATTTTTTTTTAATGTTTGTTTCTCTGAGTCCTTGAAATTTATTTTTTTTTAAAGCATGAAGCCGCAAGAGTGTTCTTCTCAGAAAGTTCATTATCTAGCTGGCTTATCTGTTTCCTTGTGATTGGTTACTATTTTGAGGGTAGAGATCAGTGTCCAAAAATGTAATGCAAAACCCTGTAATGATTTAGTTAGATATTTGATTTGCTGGCTAGTCATTACGAGGATTTTTAGGATTTCATTATTATCAGGAGGCTTCTTACTGTTCAGATTTCTTTTAGTCCAAGATTCTGGTCATTTGGCAACACTTATTATAACCTTAGCGCCTTTAATTTGCAAAGAACATGGGATTTTTTTTTTTTTTTNGGCAGGATGCAGGATGCTTGGGGCTGGTGCATGGGGAGGACCCAGAGAGATGGTATGGGGTGGGAGGTGGGAGGGGATTCATGTTTGGGAACGCATGTACACTCGTGGTGAATTCATGTCAATGTTTGGCAAAACCAATACAGTATTGTAAAGTAAACTAAAGTTAAAATAAAAATTAAAAAAAAAGAAAATAAAGATCATCAAAAGAAAGAAAAAACTAAGAAACTCCATGTTTGTAGTTAAATTTTCCAAGCCGCAAATAAAGCAAATTCCTCTGTTACACTGCCACAGTTCATTACTACCTGCCGGCCAAGTTGGATAGAAGTTACTAATTCCCAGTTCTCAGATTTTTTGCTTATGACAAAAAAAAAAATACTTTGACCAATTTCTTTATGCTATGTGTGACATAGCTAATGGAAAGATCTTAATACTGTCAGAGGTAATTTTCAAAAGTTTGCCTCTGTACTGACCTCATTTCTGGTTGTGTTTAACTCATTGGTAATATGTACTTGGGGAAATGTATATATAACTTAGGCATGATGTTGCATATAAACAGGTATGGGATGAAGCTACAAATACGTCCTGTCTAGATCTTGGGGGATAAACTAACTTTCTAGACATTTAGCCTACATAGAAATAATGAACATGGAAAATAAGATACCTCTAATATTTGTCAGGATTCACATTATGGAGACCATTTTATGGCTTGTGTTAAATTACCTTATCTTTTTCTATCACTATGCTTAATGATTTATGGGAAAGTTTTGGTGGTGGTGGTTTAGTCATTAAGTCGTGTCTGACTCTTGCAAACCCGTGGACTGTAACCTGCCAGGCTCCTCTGTCGAAGGGATTCTCCAGGCAAGAAGACTGGAGTGGGTTGTCATTTCCTTCTCCAGGGGATCTTCCCAACTTAGTAATTGCTTTCAATACCTAAGAATTGCTTTTGTGAAATTGTTTTATACTGAATTGCTTGCAGTCAACTCTGAATGGTCCCACTACCACCACTCTTGTCTTTATACACTCTATCGCTTAAAAAAGCATTTTGTTTTCTGCAGAAGCAAAGATATTTGGGAAATTGATATGCATTTGAAGTTTTAGTGTTCAGGTTACTGCTGAATAGGGAATTGTAATAAAACTAGGAGGAGACTTAGTTTTCTCTTTAAAAACTCATTATCTGGTGGGGATGACAAGATAAAAGGAAGTAGGAAACATAAACCATTCATGAGGGTAATGGACAGAACCTCATATGAGACTCAGGAGGCTAGATTCTCAAATATCCCACTAGCTTGAGATGTAACATGAATCAAGTCAACAAACTTTCTGATTCCTACTTTTGTCATAAGGAAGATAAAAGAAAAGTAACTTCCACAGTTTCTTTTGTCTCAGCAAATTTGATATTTTTAATGTAATTATCATGTGTTTACCATTTCTGACAAATTATAATTGTGAATACTGGTGGTTTCAGTGTAAGATTCTTAAAAGTATAAGAAGAAAAAATAGTTGAAATTTTAAATATTTTAAATTATTAATACTTTTCTAAATAATATTGTTNAATATTGTTTTTATATATATGCTACATGTTCATATAGACAATTTTGGCAACATATTAATATAGGAAGGCAACATTTATAAATTTCATTTTAACTTGAAGGAAAATTGCTTTACAATGTTGTGTTGGTTTCTGCTGTACAACAATACAAATCAGTTATAATTATAAATATATCCTCTACCTCTGGAGCTTCCCTTCCATCCCCCAGTCCCACCCTTCTAGCCATTACAGAGCACCACGTGGGGCTCCCTGTGTTATATAACAACTTCCCACTAGCCTTCTGTATTTCACATGATAGTGTATATATCAGTGTCACTTTCTCAGTTTGCCCCCCGTCTCCTTCCCCTGCTGTGTCCACAAGTGTATTCTCTATATCTGCATCTCTATTCCTCTTAAAATGGGTTCATCAGTACAAGTTTTCAAGATTCCATACATATGCATTAATATATGATATTTGATTTTCTCTTTCTGACTTACTTCACTCAGTACACCAGGCTCTGGCTTCATCTACCTCACTACAACTGACTCAAATCCATTCCTTTTTATGGCTGAGTGATATCCCATTGTGTATATGTGTCACATCTTTATCCATTCATGTTTTTGGTGGACATCTAGGTTGCTTTCATGTCCTGGCTATTGTAAATAGAGCTGCAGTGAACACTGAGGTACATGTATCTTTTAGATTTTTGGTTTTCTCACAGTATATGCCCAGTAGTGGGATTGCTGGGTCATATTGTAGACTGGTAGACATATTCTTAGTTTTTTTTAACGAATCTCCATACTGTCCTCCATAATGGCTATATGAGTTAACATTCCCACCAACAGTGCAGGAGGGTTCCCTTTACTCCATATTCTCTTCAGCATTTACTGTTTGTAAATACCTTGATGATGACCATTTTGACTGGTATGAGGTGATATATCATTGCAGCTTTGATTTGCATTTCTCCTATAATGAGCAATGCTGAGCATTTTTTCATATGTTTATTGGTCATCTGTTTGTCTTCTTTAGGGAAATGTATCTTTAGGTCTTTTTCCCTTTTTTTTTTTTGATTGGGTTGTTTGTTTTTCTGGTNTCTTCTTTAGGGAAATGTATCTTTAGGTCTTTTTCCCTTTTTTTTTTTTGATTGGGTTGTTTGTTTTTCTGGTATTGAGCTGTATGAGACACTTGCATATTTTGGAGACTAATCCTTTATTAGTTGTTTCCTTTGCAATTATTTTCTCACATTTTGAGGGTTGTAAAGACAAGTTTAGATTCACCCATAAGGGATCCAACCTGAGAAGCATCATTCACCAAGAGAGTTCCAGAAAAATATCTATTTCTGCTTTATTGACTATGCCAAAGCCTTTGACTGTGTGGATCACAATAAACCATGGAAAATTATGAAAGAGATAGGAATACCAGACCACTTGACTTGCTTCTTGAGAAACCTGTATGCAGGTCAGGAAGCAACAGTTAGAACTGGATGTGGAACAACAAACTGGTTCCAAATAGGGAAAAGAGTACATTAGGCTGTATATTGTCACCTTGCTTATTTAACTTATATGCAGAGTACATCATGAGAAACGCTGGNTTATGACCAACCTAGACAGCATATTCAAAAGCAGAGACATTACTTTGTCAACAAAGGTCCGTCTAGTCAAGGCTATGGTTTTTCCAGTGGTCATGTATGGATGTGAGAGTTGGACTGTGAAGAAAGCTGAGTGCTCAAGAATTGATGCTTTTGAACTGTGGTGTTGGAGAAGACTCTTGAGAGTCCTTTGGAATGCAAGGAGATCCAACCAGTCCATTCTAAAAGAGATCAGTCCTGGCTGTTCATTGAAAGGACTGATGTCGAAGCTGAAACTCCAGTACTTTGGCCACCTCATGCGAAGAATTGACTCACTGGAAAAGACTCTGATGCTGGGAGGGATTGGGGGGCAGGAGGAGAAGGGGACGACAGAGGATGAGATGGTTGGATGGCATCACTGACTCGATGGACATGAGTGTGGGTGAACTCTGGGTGTTGGTGATGGACAGGGAGGCCTGGGGTGCTGTGATTCATGGGGTCTCAGAGTCAGACACAACTGAGTGACTGAACTGAACTGAATATGTAATATATAACAAATAAATTTTGCTTTTAGACACTTTTGTTTTGCTTTTTACAATTTATTTAAAATATTTTGATCAGACATTTATCCTGATATTGAATTGAAACATTCAGATAACTTCTTTGAACCTCTGATTTTAGTGACTACATTCTTTTGAGCAATCCCAAAGACATTATAAACTGCTATAAGAAGACACTTCAGATACTTATAATACTTACACCAGGAATAACATTGTAGGGTGTTATTGACCATTTATATTCATTTACAAACAAAATAGAAAGAAAGTAATGGAGAGAAGAGGTGCAACAACAATGTTCTTAAATTAGAATTAACAATAAAGTTGTTAAACTTGGGTGAACTTAACCCTGGGCCAGGGCCTATTTTCCTGAATATTTTTAAAGAAAACGCATATTTATAACACAGATTATGGTATACACTCATCAAAAGATGTCCTTGAAGAAACTCAGACTGTAAGAATGATAGACTCTAGGAGAATTTTAAGGTTGCTAATAATCAAAGTTAGCAGGATTTCTTGATCAATTTCCAAATGCATTAGTTTCAGACCACATTTACTAAAGATATCCATCTTGCTCAGACGGAAAATACTTCTAAGTAGCTATTATTATTAATCATGAGCAAACATCAAGGAAATAAGAAAATGCAAGTGACAACATAACCTTTGCTCAGGTTATGCTTCTCAGCTTCTTGCTTACTGGTTCCCGACTTAGTTGTCTTGAGAACTATGTTCAGGGGTAATGTTGATTTTATTGCATTGTGGAGAAAACTTTCAAAGGAGGCCAATGTAAGACAAGGACAAAGTTCCATAGAGATTGTTGTCAGTAATTCTGGATGTTCTCAGAATTGTATATTACCCCTGGGTGTGGGAAGGGAATGGAGGAGCATCTATTTTCCTTTGCTTTATCCAGCAGTCCTTAATACTTGAAAGAGAATTCTACCTGGAGTGGAGAAATTAGATGCCCTTTGCCCTAAGTGAGTGAGAGCACTCATGGGAAGGAAGAAGGAGGTTGAGAGATCTCAGATTTGGAATCATACCAGAGATTTCTAGAGTTAAAAAGAGTATTTAAAAAAATTCCTATGTATTATTTTTAACCATATCTAATTTCACATGTTTTTATTCATATTTATAATTGTGCATTCTATCATTTGCTTCTTCTTTGTTAAGAAAATTCAACCAAGTAAATTTGAAGATCTAATTGGCTTTATTAGGTGGTTTATAAATTAGACATCTAGCAACTATTGAAAGGCACTCTGAAGCGTTGTACAGTATGGAAGAGTTTTCTAGCAGGGAAGGTAACATAAGAAGATATTACCAAAATATTTTTTTAAAGTGTTATTTGGACACTAGACATTTTCTAGTGTCTAGAAACTGAGAACTGGCACATGTTTTATCATGCAGTTTATTTCAGTAGTCAGTTTGCTCAGTTCAGTTGACCAGTCATGTCCAATTCCTTGCAACCCCATGGACTGCAGCATGCCAGGCTTCCCTGTCCATCACCAACTCCTGGAGCTTGCTCATATACATGTCCATCGAGTTGGTGATGCCATCCAACTATCTCATCCTGTCCCTTTCTCCTCCTGTTCTCAATCTTTTCCAGAATAAGGTCTTTTCCAAGGAGTCAGTTCTTCGCATCAGGTGGCCAAAGTATTGGAGTTTCAGCTTCAGCATCAGCCCTTCCAATGAATATTCAGCACTGATTTCCTTTAGGATGGACTGGTTGGATCTCCTTGAAGTCTAAGGGACTCTCCAGAGTCTTCTTCAGTGCCACAGTTCAAAAGCATCAATTCTTTGGTGTTCAGCTTTCTTCATAGTCCAACTCTCACATCCATACATGACTATGGAAAAACCATAGCTTTGAATAGATGGATCTTTGTTGGCAAAGTAATGTCTCTGCTTTTTAGTATGCTTTTTAGGTTGGTCATAGCTTTTCTTCCAAGAAGCAAGCATCTTTTAATTTCATGGCTGCACTCACCATCTGCAGTGATTTTGGAGCCTAAGAAAATAAAATGGTTTGCCATTCCCTTCTCCAGCAGACCATGTTTTGCCAGAACTCTCCACCATGACCCATCTGTCATGGGTGGCCTTACACATCATAGTTTCATTGAGTTAGACAAGGCTGTGGTCCATGTGGCAATGGTACCCCACTCCAGTCCTCTTGCCTGGAAAATCCCATGGATGGAGGAGCCTGGTAGGCTGCACTCCATGAGTTTGCTAAGGGTCAGACACGACTGAGCGACTTCACCTTCACTTTTCATTTTTGTGCATTGGAGATGGAAATGGCAACCCACTCCAATGTTCTTACCTGGAGAATCCCAGGGACAGAGGAGCCTGGTGGGCTGCCGTCTATGGGGTCACACAGAGTAGGGCACTACTGAAGCAACTTAGCAGCAGCAGCAGCAATAGTGGTCCGTGTGATCAGTTTGATAATAGTTTTCTGTGATTGTGGTTTTCCCCCACAATTAGTGTCTCCCATTAGGAAGCTTCCATAAGCCTCTTCTTATCTGTCAGAGGGGCAGAGAGAATGAAAACTTCACTAGTGTAACTCAGTGAATTTCAGATTGAGTGAATAAAGGTCACATGCTTGAGAAAGGCAAAAAATNTGTGTCTTCATTATTACCAAAGTTATTGTGTAGTGTATAATTGATATGTAGGTATAAAGTTCTGAAATCAATGATACTTTATTTTGGTTTTCATTTTCTAATTTTATTGCATTCTAGTCAGTGAATGAGGTTAATATGATACAAACTGCTTAGAATTTGTTGTTATTTCTTCTGTAGTCTAATAAATGGTCAATATTGTTAGTATGTCAAGCATTTTATTTAAAAAAATAGAAAAAAAGAGCACATGATTTTGTTTCCAAATACATGATTATACTGCTCACCAAACGACAGGCCAGTCAATAAAGAAATGAGGTGTTGGGGCAAGGAATAGTGATCTTTTTGGAAAGTCAGCAGACCAAAGAAGACAGTGGACTAGTGTCCCGAAGAACCATCTTGCCTGGATTTGGGTGCTAGTTTCTTTTACAGAACAAAGAAAGGGAAGCAAGGAGGTAAAGTAAAAAAAAAAATAGTAAGTTGTTGCAAATATTTCCTCATTCTGGCCAATCTCCTAAGGGAATGTGTTAATTGCTTCTTCTCTGAGTCATTCACAAGCTTCCCAGGTGGCACTAGTGTTAATCCTTGGTTCAGGAAGATCCCCTGGAGAAGGAAACGGCAGCCCATTCCAGTACTACTGCCTGGGAAACCCCATTGACAGAGGAGCCTGGTGGGCTACAGTTCATGGGATCGCAAAGAGTCGGACACAACTGAAGTGACTTACATGAACTATTCACAGGTAAACCCATCAGGATGTTTCCTGTGAGTTAGACAAAGCATTTCAACTTACTTGGAAGGAACAGGAGGCAAGGCTCACTGAGGTGGGCCGTTGTGTATACTTTAAGCTATAGGCAACATTCTTTGAGTGATTGATTAACTTGTAGCAAAACAATAGAATACAAAGATTAAAAAAACAGATTCATTATGGAGTCAGATTTGCTCTTGCCTATTGCAATTTTATTAATACAGATCAAGCTTTTAATTATGATATTCAGGACATATTATCTTTTCTACTGACACACTGGGTTTTACATTATTCTTTTAATCAGTTTGTTATCAAACATTTATTAAGCATCTATTATATGCTGGTCATTTTTCTGCTTAACTTTCCTCCTTCCTTGCTTATTTGTTTACTGTTTTGCTATCTTCTTGCTTTTCGCTTTCTTTATCATGCTTGGCTCTTTGGTTTCATAAAGTAGAGCTATTTTAACATACCTTCCTGGATGTTATGACCCTTTTTCTGTACTCTGCCAAAGCAGTTGGTTCATTACCATCCTGATTTGCTGAGGGATAACTTTGTGCCTAAGCTTGAAAGAGCCACCTTGGACATACTAAAACTGGCCCCATGTGGCCTTATCAGGACAATTTATTCTGAGTCTGGTGGGCTATAGTTTATGGGGTCACAGAGTCAAACTTGATTAAAGTGACTTACCACGAACCATTCACAGGTAAGCTTGTTTTCTGTGAACTAAACAAAGATATTTTAGCTTACTACTAAGGCACAGGAGGCAAAATTCACTGAGGCGGGCCATTTTGTATACTGTAAGCTACAGGCAACATTCCTTGAGTAATTAACTTATAGCACAATAATAGAATACTAAGGTTAAAGTAAAAGAAAGAGATTCATATTTTAACATACTTTCCTGGGGCTTATGACCCTTTATCTGTACTCTGCCAAAGCAGTTGGATCATTATAATCCTGATTTGTTGAGGGATATCTTTGTGTCTAAGCTTGAAAGCTTGAAAGAGCCACCTTGGACATACTAAAACTGGCCCCATGTGGCCTTATCAGGACATAATATTCTGAGTCACAGGAGAGAGCCTGCCTGTCAACAAACTACAATGCAACTAAAACTCAAAGAGTCAGACACAAGTTAGTGACTAAACAACAACAACAAACTTAGTATGAAATTATGTGTGTTTTTAGCAAGGTTGCCCTATTGTTGCATAAAGTAAGAGTTATTTAAATATTACCACTAGGGTTCCCTGATTCTCAACACCATGACAAGAATTTATATTTGGCTAACAGACTGGTTCCAAATAGGAAAAGGAGTATGTCAAGGCTGTATATTGTCACCCTGCTTATTTAACTTCTATGCAGAGTACATCATGAGAAACGCTGGGCTGGAAGAAACACAAGCTGGAATCAAGATTGCCAGGAAAAATATCAATAAAGTCAGATATGCAGATGACACCACCCTTATGGCAGAAAGTAAAGAGGAACTAAAAAGCCTCTTGATAAAAGTGAAAGAGGAGAGTGAAAAGTTGGCTTAAAGCTCAACATTCAGAAAACTAAGATCATGGCATATGGTCCCATCACTTCATGGGAAATACATGGGGAACAGTGAAAACAGTGGCTGACTTTATTTTTTGGGGCTCCAAAATCACTGCAGATGGTGATTGCAGCCATGAAATTAAAAGACACTTACTACTTGGAAAAATAGTTATGACCAACCTAGATAGCATATTGAAAAGCAGAGACATTACTTTGCCAACAAAGGTCCGTCTAGTCAAAGCTATGGTTTGTCCTGTGGTCATGTATGGATGTGAGAGTTGGACTGTGAAGAAAGCTGAGCACCGAAAAATTGATGCTTTTAAACTGTGGTGTTGAAGAAGACTCTTGAGAGTCCCTTGGACTGCAAGGAGATCCAACCAGTCCATCCTAAAGGAGATCAGTCCTGGGTGTTCATCAGAAGGACTGATACTGAGGCTGAAACTTCAATACTTTGGCCACCTGATGCAAAGAGTTGACTCATTGGAAAAGACCCTGATGCTGGGAGGGATTGGGGGCAGGAGGAGAAGGGGATGACAGAGGCTGAGATGGCTGGATGGCATCACCGACTTGATGGACATGAGTTTGGGTAAACTCCAGGAGTTGATGATGGATAGGGAGACCTGGAGTGCTGTGATTCATTAGGTCGCAAAGAGTCAGACACACTGAGCAACTGAACTGAACTGGAGTCTGTTATTCTCTTCTTCAGGGCTTCTGAAGCAACTATACCAAACCATCCAATTCTACAATCTTTATAATCACCTTTGTTCTCATATTTTTTAAGCTTGCGCTTCTCTCCCTACCTATACCTCGCTAATCCACCATCAATGAAAGCATCAATAACTGTAGTGCACCGCGTGTGAGAGGTTAAAAGTGAAGTCGCTCAGTCGAGTCCGACTCTTTGCGACCCCATGGACTGTAGCCTATCAGGCTCCTCCGTCCATGGGACTTTCCAGGCAAAAGTGCTGGAGTGGATTGCCATTTGTGAAAGGTTATTATCACCCGATTTTGATAATAATTGTCTTAGTTTGGGTTCCCCTAAAAGCAAGCCCTAGACAAGGAGTTAGTATTGAAAGTTTATTTTTGGAGGTAATCTGAGGAAGCCCAAGGAGGGCATGAACTATGTCACACAAAGAAAGAGAAAAGTCCAATAAAGAATGTATTAAGTAGGTTACCACTGTGTGTGGCTGGAGCCCCGTCCTGCTGGGAATCCTGTGAGGAGCCTCAGAATCATCCCACACAAGAATAGTAAGTTGGGGGTATTTATGCACCCAATCCAGTCCTTAGTTTTTGAAGTCTGCCCAGGGGAATATAAATGCTCAGCCCTTTAGGGCTTCCCTGAACAGTCTGAGAAAGCTTCAGTGGTGCTGGAGAAAACCTTAGGAACAGAAAAGAAAGATGCAGTTGCTTTATATGGGAACTGTCCACTTTAGCTTAGGAGTATTTAGAGGTGGATCAAAATGAGAGGAAGTGGGAACAAAATAGTAAAATAATATCTTCTATAATGAATATGACATTTATTTTTAAAATATGCTTCTAATATATAGCATATAGCTAGATTTTATTTTCTCTGTTTAAATCAGTGAATTATGCCTATATATATTTACTGTTTTCCTTTCCTGCCTTTGATCAGATTGAAATTTCATTTCCCTCCTGTGTTGGAAGTTATGCATTCTACCTTTCTCTCCAGATGTTCTGAAGTTATATATTTTGTATTTTTTTAAATTGTTTTCACTCAAGTGGCTAACATACTTAACTAACATTTTTTGTTCAACATTTAGAATTAACAAGTATTCCTATTTATTCTCTTCTGCAAATATGAGATAACAGCTTTGTATGTTTTGGTCCAGTGCTTATTATTACCTGAAATTTTGTTTGCAGGTGGCTACTAACAAGTTAGAACTTTTTGGTTATATTTCACTAATTTACTTGATTACCTGTACATTTTACATTTTTTCTAGACTAATTTTTTATTTAATAGGAAATTTCTTATAGTATATTTTTCAGAAGAAAGCTATGAAAAATAAAGGTTTGAATAACATGTTTTAATTTTCTGTGTGCCTTGAATGCCATTTTGATTAAGTACAAAACTCTGGGCTGAGAGATATTTTTTTTAGTGATGGTCATGCAGAGGCATATGTGTGCATGTGTATATGTCTATGTGTTGGCTCTTGGAATAAACTCTCAGCCCATTTGCTGTTTATCTGGAATTCAAATTTAACTGGACATCCTGTATTTTATCTAGCAATTCTACTCATATATATTTTTTTGTTTACCTAAATATCTTTCTTCTCATTTCCAACATATTTATTCATCTATTTTTCTTTATTTTTTCTTCTGTCATTTCTAGCCATTTGAAGTATACTTGTGGCAGGGAGGATGTGTGTGTGTGTGTGTGTGTGTGTGGTGTGTGATTGGTCAAAAATTTTCAGTTGTTATTCTTTTTTAATGTTTAGCTATTTACATAAAATTCATTTGTACATATGATATGAAATAGGGATTTGCTTTAATATTGCTTAGAAGAGATAGCCAAGTATTCTCACAGCATTGGTAGAATATTCTCTCATGTCCTCTGATTTGCATCCATTCAGTTAAAAATACAGACATTATCCCTGAGAGTCTTCTTTTCTTCACCCCTCCATCCAATCAATTAAAAGTCTTATAGAATTGAACCATTGACTTTAAAAGGTAATAAATATCCTCTCTTCTTCACACCCCACACAGAGCTTTCTTATACTTCCATGAATGAGTTATGTTCAATGGCAAGTATAGGAATACTGAGCTTGATTTTTTCAGAAATGGAAGTTTTAAAGGGAAAAAGTTTGATGTGCATTTATGCATGATGTCTCATCTCTGTTTTCCATCTAGGCAGTAAGAGTCATAAACTGATTCTGTATCTCCTTTTTTAGGGCCAAGGTGGATTCTTCCTGTCCTGTGTGACAAGTGTTAGGCATTAGGAAGAATTAGTCTCTTGCTCATCATTCTTTTGGAACCCTAGATATTGCTTTCAAGTTGTACACTTATATATTCTCACTTTCAGGGCTGAAATTAGCATTTAGGAGGCAATTTCGCTAGTGCTCCAGGTGTCCTCTTGTTTGGACATTGTGATGGAATACTCATATCTTCCTTCAGAAATCAGGTAGTTGTTACTCCATCTCCTGGAGCTGCTGCTGGTAGACAGCCTTAAACTATTAGCCCCCTAGGGTAACTGCCTCAGCTGAAGACTGCTGCTCAATATGATGCTCACTTCCTGTGATGTCCCATATCCAGTAAATAGTCAATATAAAGACAGCTTTGAGAGTTTACTCCATCTTTAAAATCTCCACATGATTGGTTGTCTTATCCTGAGAATGAAGCAAAACCAGCTTCTTTTTTATGCCTTACCATACTTCTTTCCTTTCTTTTCCTTCCCTTCCCTTTTTGTCACATCCCCTAGTTTTAACCCTGAGAAGACTTCCTTGCAAATCTATTGGATGTAAATTCTGTCTCAGAGTCTGCTTTTTAGGAATCCCAGTCTGCAACAGCATGCTACAGTTTTGCTTTGGAGACATTAAGTCAGAGCCACAGATCATAGTAAAATGATACATCACTGTGTTAATTATTTACCTGGGCACATATCTCCCTTCTTACCTCTATGGAAGTATCGATACAAAGTATAATTATTGTAATAATTGACTCTGAGCCCATATGTTGTCTTTGAAAATTGGAGTCTTGCTTATTATCATTTTTATTTGTAACATTTTTAAGATTATAAAATAAATTTTGGTATATTAAAGAAACTTAGAAAATACAGATAAAAATGAAAAACAAAAAATATCATATCA
>SJYQ01002913.1:117510-160013 GCA_006410935.1 Redunca redunca | reverse complement strand
AGGAATTGGTATAATTAGTTTTTCCTCCACTTTTCTCTTTTTTTCTGAGAAATGTATGTATTATCTTTATAAAAGTATAATATACTTTTAAATACACTTAATACTTAAAATTAATATTGAAAATATTTTTAAAATTACAAACAACCCCCAAACCAAACAGATGCATCATTTTAACAAGTAAATAAAACTCTGAAATATTGCAGCAAAATGATTTTGAAAAATATCAAATTGTATTTAAATTACAATGGAGACCTGCTATAAAATGGGACCCAACTGCAAACTTTTTGCTAAACTAATGATATTTTTACAAAATAGGCATTTTATAATTAGTATACATGTTTTTATACAAAAGAGATAGAGCTGTATGTAGTGATCTATAATAAACCTTGGTTCTGCTAACTGTGTTGATGTGACACCAAAGAAACATATTTCTAAATTAATACCAAAGTCATAAAAAAGATAATTTACTGACAGTAGGTAAACAGAGATTTTTGAATTCTTTTTAGATCTCTTTTATATTTATAACAATATATATTTGCCTCTAATGCAAAATAAAGTTCTGCATCAAAATTTAGCTCATGTTTTTATTTAACTAACCTTTACCAAAAAAGATGTCCTTTTCCTTATAGGGGACTGGAATGCTAAAGTAGGAAGTCAGGTAACACCTGGAGTAACAGGCAAATTTGGCCTTGGAGTACAGAATGAAGCAGGGAAAAGGATAACAGAGTTTTGCCAAGAAAACGCACTGGTCATAGCAAACACCCTCTTCCAACAACACAAGAGAAGACTCTACACATGGACATCACCAGATGGTCAACACCAAAATCAGATTGATTATATTCTTTGCAACCAAAGATGGAAAAGCTCTATACAGTCAGCAAAAACAAGACCGGGAGCTGACTGTGGCTCAGATCATGAACACCTTATTGTGAAATCCAGACTTAAATTGAAGAAAGTGGGGAAAACCACTAGACTATTCAGGTATGACCTAAATCAAATCCTTTACGATTATACAGTGGAAGTGAGAAATATTTAAGGGACTAGCTCTGATAGACAGAGTGCCTGATGATCTATAGATGGAGGTTCATGACACTGTACAGGAGACAGGGACCAAGACCATCCCCATGGAAAAGAAATGAAAAAAGGCAAAATGGCTATCTGAGGAGGCCTTAGAAATAGCTGTGAAAGGAAGAGAAATGAAAAGCAAAGGAGAAAAGGAAAGATATACCTGTTTGAATGCAGAGTTCCAAAGAATAGCAAGGAGAGTTAAGAAAGCCTTCCTCAGTGTTCAGTGCAAAGAAATAGAAGAAAACAATAAAATGGGAAAGACTAGAGATCTCTTCCAGAAAATTAGAGATACCAAGGGAACATTTCATGCAAAGATGGGCTCAATAAAGGACAGAAATGGTATGGACCTAATAGAAGCAGAAGATATTAAGAAGAGGTGGCAAGAATACACAAAAGAACTATATAAAAATGATCTTCATGACCCAGATAATCACGATGGTGTGATTGCTCACCTAGAGCCAGACATCCTGGAATGTGAAGTTAAATGGGCCTTAGGAAGCATCACTGTGAACAAAGCGAGTGGAGGTGATGGAATTCCAGTTGAGCTATTTCAAATCCTGAAAGATGATGCTGTGAAAGTGCTGCACTCAATATGCCAGCAAATTTGGAAAACTGAGCAGTGGTCACAGGACTGGAAAATGTGTTTTCATTCCAATCCCTAAGAAAGGCAGTGCCAAAGATCTCAAACTACTGCACAGTTGCACTCATCTCACATGCTAGTAAAGTAATGCTTAAAATACTTCAAGCCAGGCTTCAGCAATATGTGTACCGGGAACCTCCAGATGTTCAAGCTGGTTATAGAAAAGGCAGAGGAACCAGAGTTTCAAATTGCTAACATTTGCTGGATCATCGGAAAAGCAAAGGAGTTCCAGAAAAACATCTATTTTTGCTTTATTGACTATGCCAAAGCCTTTGACAGTGTGAATCACAATAAATTGTGGAAAATTCTGAAAGAGATGGGAATACGAGACCACCTGACCTGCCTCTTGAGAAATCTGTATGCACTCCAGGAAGTACAGTTAGAACTGGACATGGAACAACAGACTGGTTCCAAATAGGAATAGGAGTACATCAAGGCTGTATATTGTTACCCTGCTTATTTAACTTCTCTGCAGAGTACATCATGAGAAACACTGGGCTGGATGAAGCACAAGTTGGAATCAAGATTACTGGGAGAAATATCAATAACCTCAGATATGCAGATAACAACACCTAATGGCAGAAAGTGAACTAAAAAGCCTCTTGATGAAAGTGAAAGAGGAGTTTTAAAAAGTTGGCTTAAAGCTCAACATTCAGAAAACTAAGTTCATGGCATTCAGTCACATCACTTCATGGCAAGTAGATAGAGCGACAGTGGAAACAGTGGCAGACTTCTTTTGGGTGGGGCTCCGAAATCACTGCAGGTGGTGACTGCAGCCATGATGAAAAGATGCTTACTCCTTGGAATAAAAGTTATGATGAACCTAGATAGCATATTCAAAAGCAGAGACATTAATTTGCCAACAAAAGTCCATCTAGTCAAGGTTTTGGTTTTTCCAGTAGTCATTTATGGATGTGAGAGTTGAACTATGAAGTAAGCTGAGGGCTGAAAAATTGATGCTTTTGAACTGTGGTGTTGGAGAAGAGTCTTGAGCGTCCCTTGGACTGCCAGGAGATCCAACCAGTTCATCCTAAAGGAGATCAGTCCTGAGTGTTCATTGGAAGGGCTGATGCTGAAGCCGAAACTCCAATACTTTGGCCACCTCATGGGAAGAGCTGACTCATTTGAAAAGACCGTGATGCTGGGAAAGATTGAAGGCAGGATGAGAAGGGGACAACAGAACATGAAATGGTTGGATGGCAATACTGACTCAATAGCCTTGATTTTGTGTCAACTCCGGGAGTTGGTGATGGACAGGGAGGCCTGGTTTGCTGCAGTCCATGGGGTTGCAAAGTTTTGGACATGATTGAGCGATTGAACTGAACTGAGCTGAATTGAACCCTGAAGTATAATATAATGAAACTTCATAAATGTTATGGAGAGAAAACTGTTGGACATTGACATATGACTTAGAATAATACCCAAACAATTTAAAAACAAACAGGTAAGCAAATAAAAAGGAAAATTAAAACTGGTCAAAATTCAATGTTAAAATGTTTAATTGTATAAAATTTAAATGTTATGGTTGTCAAAAAGTGCAAATAGAGAAGTAGGACGTCTATTTTATTGTACCATTTGGTAGAATTTTCATGTAATTGTAGTAGAAAGAATATGGTAAAGACAAACTAAATCAAGTGCCTTTTTATTACTGATTCTGGCCTCTATTTCATATGTACATTTAATTTCCTTTGTAGTTATTCTCTCTCCTCTCCTACTTTGTATTTATGATTATTTTGTTACTGGAATTTTTGTAGAGGATTTTTTTAATTGTACCCATTCTTAAGTTATACCCTACTCTGAGATTAAATAAAAGTGAATTTCAGTCTCCGAGAATCAGTCCCAGAGTATATATGTCTAAGAACCATAGACAGAGCATTAGTGTTGATTTGTGTTATCAAACCAAACCTGACATTTTCATTCCAGTGAAAATTTGCAACAAAAATGTTGATTTTCTAGACATTGCCATTTATATGTTCTATCTTTATTATCTATGACTATGCTTATTTACTTTGTCTTTTTAATGTAATCTTTTGTTCTTTCTCAAGACTCAATATGTTAAAAAAAAAAGTATATCATTATTTGTAAATTGTTGAAATTTCAATGGTTAAGAAACATTTTCTACTGTTTATTCATTTCATTAATGGAAAAGTTAAAGAATATTTAAGAAGGGAAAAATATATCCTAACAAAGTTGTAGTCCAAATTTTATTTTGTAATAGTGCATATTGGGTTAAAATCATGAATCTGGAATCAGCATGTTAATCCCAATCTTAGCTTGGCCACTTATTGTTTCATGGTGAACAAGTTTCTTAACCTCTCTGCTTTAGTTTTCTCATCTGTGATTTGTGTATCATAATGGGCAGGACTAATATATTAGTTAAAAGTTACTATATGTGAACAGTTAGAAAAATATAGTGTGCAACTGGAGCTTATTACCCAGCATAGAACTATTAGGTTTATTATCAATATCATTATTATAACCATTACTATTATTCTGTAGTTTATTTTACAAATGAGCCAGGAGTGAGACCTGCCAAAGGTCAAATATCTAGTTAGATAACTAGGTTTCTATTAAAGAAAAATAGGAGGAGGAGGAGAAACTAGCCTCAGTGGGGCTTAGAATCAAAGTTTTTTTTTTTCTTTGATGCCAAACATCAAAAGTATACTTCATTTTCTTTGTCAGTTCTTGCCCTATTTTTTGCCTTTAAAAGGACAAAACTCATACGCACTTGCTCACTTAAGAGTTCTGGACAAACCTTGATCTTCAGATTTTCCAAAACATCTAAACCAATTAGAAAAAGCAAAATGTCAAAAATCTGAAAATACAAGGTCAGAAAGTTTCCACCAAGAAAGAATGATGGCTCCAAGTATGTGTATGGGCAACATAGGTCCTGAGATCTAAACAGCAGACAATGAGGCAATTTCAATTTCATCAAATCATAGATGATTCTTCTGCTTAAATGTCATCAAACACGTAAAGCATGGTAGTTAAACAGATACACTTCTGTGGATTTAGATCTTAGCCTTATCCTTTATTACTTCAGGGATATCAGGCAAATTGAATTTTCTAAGCTTCTTAGTCCTCATCCATAAAATAAGGATAACCAGAGTAACATCCTCATAGAGGTATTGTGAGAACTGAATAAACCATCCATGTAAAGGTTGCAGCAAATGTCTAGCATATGACAATTTCTTGGTTTTTAATGTTATCACCACACATCAACATGGGGTGGTCATACATTTGAGATATTATTATTTACAGGAAAACAACTTTAAAAAATGGGTAACCTTTCATTCATTCATATTGTTCAGCTTTAAAAATGTAAAGGAAATTGTGGTACCTCTAACTATATAAGATATATCTGTGTCACTATATTCTTAGAAAATTTTCCTTGAGTAATTAGTTTTAAGGAATATTGCTGAGTTTGCATATAGCCATCCTGTACAGCACTTTTGAGAATAATTAAATACAGCTCAGTGACAAGTTCTCTTACCACAGATTTATTAATATATTAACACAATAATTAACATAAAATATCATTAATTTAGTGGTTGCCCGATGACACTGAGAACCCTCAGTTTTACACACAGCCAAGTTTCTCATCTCCTGGGATCTTTCTTTTCCTTATCAATGACTAAATGTAGAGCAAGCCTTTTCTGCCTTTCTGGAGTCAGTTATTTACTTCAAAGTAGCCTCACTTGGCCCCTTGAAAATTCAAGATTCAAGTAGATGCATTTTTGTCAATTTCTTTCACAAATGAAATAAAATTTTTTCTCATGTTTTGGCCATATTTTCCTGTTTGTTCTTCAGTGTCCTGGTTTCTCTCTCTTTCCTGTCATAATCTCACCTGGAGAGCTTTTCTCTAGTCAGGCGTCAGACTCCTTTTTGTGTGGCACTTCCAGGAGACCTTGCTTGTGTTGACTTTAGAAATAAAACTGTCAGTTATTTTACCAGAAAAAATGTGTTATTTGGAAATAGCAGAGAATAGCAGTTTGGGAAAGGCTGGCTGTAGAGAATCATAGGCAAGTCCAAAGAGATGAAGGTAAGGTCACCTTTCATCAGGTTTTAGGAAACTGGGGAGGATTGCTTTGAAGGAAAGTTCCTTAGAAATGAAGGAGTTGGAGGTTTTGGTGGTTTCATATTGGCTACAAGTGGTGGTTAGTACCTTGTTGCTAGGACAGGGAGCTATCTTCTTTTCTTAAAAGCAGAAGATGAAATTCCCATGTGAAAAATGTCCTCCCTCTTACTGGAAGAAAAGTAACATTATTGTTACCATGGATAAGACGTTGAGACCTGGAGAGAATTTGTATAGAGAATTCTCTGCAAGCAGACAGTGTTAACACAATTCATATTTTCCTCTCCCTACTGGTTATATAGGCTGCAGCTAGCAGTACTTCTATGAGAGCTCTTCCTCAGGGCTTCCTGACTCCATTCAAATAAAGCTTACCTGTATGTATTTTCACACTTGTTGGTTTTCACTTTTCTCCAATGTATATAATTTTCTGGATCCCAGTGTTCCCTAAAGCTGTTTGGGGTTTAGGCATTAAAGTTCTATTCCCCTGATCAATGGATAATCTATTATAAATGGAAATGAAAGCTGTTGTTGAAAGTGTTCTGAGGTTGTCTGTGGTAACTGGGTAACACTGGTTCTGGAATTAAGAGATGAGTGTTTAAATCTGTATCTGTCACTTACCTCCTCTCATGTTTATCAGGTCTTTTAATCTCACTGAGGTTCAGTTTCTTCAAAGTTAAATATCATAGATAAAGGTAATAATATCAACTCAAAAGGTTGTTCCAGGGCAAGGATTCTCTAAGCGTGATTTGGGGGCCTGAGCAGAGCTCAGAAACACTTTCACAGGGTCTGTGAAGACTATATTTATAACAATACTAAGATATTATTTGTCCTTTTCACTTCCTTTCCCTCAAAATGTACAGTGCACTCTCCAGTGGCTATGTGATACATGATGTCACAAAAGACTGGATGTAGAGCAGATATGAGAACCTGGCTATCTTCTATTTAGCCAGGAACTAAAGATGTTTGTAAAAAACATAAACCAGTGTCATTGTTATTACTGTTTTTTTAAATACAATCATTTTCATTAAATTATGTAATATTATTCTGAAACGAGTTTCTTTTAAATAAATTATAAAATATTTCAAGCATTTATCAGTTTTAATTTTTAAAGTTGCAAATATTGATAGATATATTCCCCATAAAAAGTTGTTTGGATACTCAATAATTATTGAATGTAAAAGGATCCTGAGACCACATCTGATGAATTTTTGAGAACTGTTTTTGTAGGAACTATAGGAGATATTTCTCCTAGAATAATGCTTGCACAGAGTAGACATCAAATAATTTTTTTCTAAAATGACGTTGGCTGTGATGTGTTAAGAAATGATTCTACTATTCTATATTTCCTGTCCTTATAATTTTTTGAGTGTTTGATACAATGGAAACATTAAAAAAGAGAGAGTTAAATCGTCATTTCTGTGTTGAGCAGAGATTGGCCTGTATATTATGAAAACATTTGACCAAATAAAAGGTTCAGACGTGGGTTTTGTTATTTCCTGGTAATGATAAGACAACAAAATGGAAATTGCTTGTGGAATAGAATCAGAGCTTTACATAGCAACAAGAGATGCTTAGAATGTTTAACAATTTAGAAATGTAATAAATTAGTATTGATTATCGGAGAAGGCGATGGCACCTGACTCCAGTACTCTTGCCTGGAAAATCCCATGGACAGAGGAGCCTGGTAGGCTTCAGTCCATGGGGTCGTGAAGAGTCGGACATGNTGGAAAATCCCATGGACAGAGGAGCCTGGTAGGCTGCAGCCCATGGGGTCTCTAAGAGTCAGACACGACTGAGCTACTTCCCTTTCACTTTTCACTTTCATTCATTGGAGAAGGAAATGGCAACCCACTCCAGTGTTCTTGCCTGGAGAATCCCAGGGACGGGGGAGCCTGCTGGGCTGCCGTCTATGTGGTCGCACAGAATCGGACAAGACTGAAGCGACTTAGCAGCAGCAGCAGCAGCAGAAGTATTGATTATCCACTTATACTCATTTCATGTGATTATCTTGTATTCAGTTTATTCATTTGACCATTCATTTCTGTCTCTTTCTTTCAATATATATGCATTACTGACTACTATTTACCAGGCACTATGGTAATTTCTCGGAGAAGGCAATGGCACCCCACTCCAGTACTCTTGCCTGGAAAACCCATGGACGGGGGAGCCTGGTAGGCTGCAGTCCATGGGGTCGCTAACAGTTGGACATGACTGAGAAACTTCACTTTCACTTTTCACTTTCATGCATTGGAGAAGGAAATGGCAACCCACTCCAGTGTTCTTGCCTGGAGAATCCCAGGGACGGCGAAGCCTGGTGGGCTGCCATCTCTGGGGTCGCACAGAGTCGGACACGACTGAAGTGATTTAGCAGCAGCACGGTAATTTCTGACTGCCATGATATACAAAACCTACTTCCTGTCTTCATCAACATTACTGTTAGGTTGGAAGTCACAGTAACAACAAAAACAACAGAAGAAAGTGAGTATAAGCAAGGGTAAGCTGCCGCTGCTGTTGCGACCCCGTAGACGGCAGCCCACCAGGCTCCACTGTCCCTGGGATTCTCCAGGCAAGAATACTGGAGTGGGTTGCCATTTCCTTCTCCAATGCATGAAAGTGAAAAGTTAAAGTGTAGTCGCTCAGTCGTGTCCGACTCTTCACGACCCCATGGACTGCATAGATTCCTTAACTCACTGCTAGAGTGCATGGGAGTGGACCTGACTGGGCACACACACACACACACACACACACACACACACACACACACACAATTAAAAATAGGAGACAGTTTTTTTCCAGTTACACCTCTGGAAACCATGAATGTCATGAAGAAACATCATAGTTTCCATAATAGGAACAGGAAAACGGTATTAGGTGAGAAAGAGCAGGATGATGGCAGGCCAGCAAAGAATGTGTCTTTGAAAAGCATGAATATGTGAAAAGAAATTATGACTGCAAACCTTGTATGTTTGTAATAATTAACCAGGTGTGGCCCTGCTGATAGTATTTGGCAGAATTATCTCTAGTGCATAAATGGAAAGTTTGCAGAGGATTCTAATTTAAATAGAACTACTACTCTGTGTAGGAAAAAGTGTAAATAGAGGAAAGTGTAAATAACAGCTGGCAGTAGTTATGTGCCTCAAAAATCCAAATAGTGCTCTGGTTTTGAAAATAGGTTAAAGTAGATCTGATATGCCAGTGCTTTTTCAGTATCTGGAGTCGTAGAATTCTGTAGAAACAGACTGGTGAGATTTTGTGTTCTGCAGATTGTAGGCATTCTTAGTTTATTGATTTGAAAGAAACTACCATAAATTACTGGGAAAATGTTATTTCATAAGCTTTTTATAGATTCAGCCTATTCCTATTCCTGTATCATCTTTTAAAAGTCTATCCCCGTCCCTATAGAAAAAGTAAATCTGTTGGCATGTCTATACCTTAGTTGGTGATATTATCACACTTCTTTCAATACAGAATGATAGAGCCACTTGAAAAGCACTTGAAAATTTTGTGAATATTTTCCTTCCACTTGAAAATGAACAGTACTCCTGAAATAACTGGTTCTACTCTATAAGAGAAAGTGAACCAATATATATACCACAGATTAGTCAGAAGGCATATGCAGCATCAGGCTCTCTATCTCATATTTTTCAGGCATACTTATGCTTTTTAGTTTTTATTATTCCTGCAAAATACATAATTCTTAGCGATCGATCTATATTTTGCTTGCCAGTGTTTCATAAACAAGGCTTTAAGGATCTTCAACTACTTTAGGGAACATCCTCAATTTTGATAATTTCATAATTTAAGAAAAAATAATTACCTATGGAGCTTGGAAACATGCTCTTTTTTTCTCAAATTATAACTCTTCTATTATTTCAAAAAAACAAGTCAACAATCATTTTAGAGTCAAAGATTCTCAGCATCTGTGGAATCCCTTTAGCTTAACAATTCACATTTAGCTTAACAATTCACATTTTGCTTGATACCATCCGTTGTGAACTTTTGTCGTTAACCTCTAAGATCCCAATTCCATCTTGAGAAGTCTCTGGTTGCCATAACTTACAAACACAGCTGTTGGCATTTTCTTTGTACCTTTTCTTTGTACCTTTTCTTTGCCTTCTTATATTGCTCTTTTATCAGTTCCCCTGTCCAGAACTTTATTATTTTTTTTCAGATATTCAACTAATGAAAAATAATTTTTTCTGTCTTTGACATTTTATGTTATTGTTTTGTTGACAGATAAAAATTTAGTGTTTAGCTTTTTTGAGGCTTACTATTTTTATAAATCCCTGCTAGTCCTTTGTTGTAGTCCTTCATCACATGCATGTATTTTTAGAATTTGTAATTAAAAAAAAAAAATCACCTGAAAATCTCTCTCTGTAGCTCTACTTAATGTTTTTAAAAGTTACCTCTCCTGTTTATCTCCCTTCAGATACTGAGTGATTTTATATTTAAAGTTGTAGAGTTTTTTCTTTCTAGTTTCACCTAATGGAAACATATAATAATAGGAATTTCTGAAAGGGATGTGTCCTTCTAACAGTTAAAGCTCCTATCTGTATCAATTTATGTCTGTTTTCCTCCTGCCCCTTCTTTTAAAAAATTATTTAGTTATTTTTGCTTTTTGGCTGTGCTGGGTCTTCATGTCTACATGGCTTTTCTCGAGTTGCAGAGAGTGAAAACTACTCTCTAGTTGTGGTGTGCAGGCTTCTCACTGTTGTGTCCTCTCATGTTGAAGAGCATGGGCTTTAGGGACCATGGGCTTCAGTAGTTGCGGCTCCCAGGCTCTAAAGCACAGTCTCAATAGCTGCAGTACATGGACTTAGTTGCTCCGTGGCAACTAAGGGATTAAACCTGTGTCTCGTGCACTGGCAGGACTTTACCACTGAGTCACTAGGAAAGACCCTGACCCCTCTTTAAAGGATCTTCTGCATTCTAACAGATTTATTTAGCTTAAAAAATGATTTCCAATGAAAATATATTTCCCACTTGTAAGCAAATAAAAATGTATGTGCGTCTATGCTCAGTCACGCCCAACTTTTCGTGACCCATGGTCTGTAGCTCACCAGGCTGTTCTGTCCGTTGGACTTTCGAGGCAAGAATACTGGAGTGAGTTGTTATTTCCTGCTCCAGGGGATCTTCCCAGCCCAGGGACCGAAGCTGCATCTCTTGTGTCTCCTGTACTGCAGGTGGATTTCTTTACCTCTGAGCCACCATGGAAGCTGTTATATATTTCATAATTATGGCTTAACTTAACTAAGATTCTCTAACACACTAATATATTTTCCTGCTGTTTAAAAGCCACTGGAATTTTATCTCATGTCTGGTTTGAGACATGCTGCACAGGAGTGTACAGCATAACCTTTGCTAAACTACTTTAAATACAATTAGATTCTACCAGGAAATCGTGGTAAAAATATTAAGTAATTAGGAGAATTTTTAGGTTAAATATGTATTTTATTATTTTCATGGTACAACTGAGTTTTCTGTTGTTGTTTTTAAAATCAAATACTAGTTTCCACCTGACCAAAAAATGCCAATAAAATGATAATTGACTGTGTTCTTGAGCTATGCACTTGAATAATCCACTCATGACACTGGATTTTGGTGACCATCTTCTAATTCTGAGATAATTAAGCCAAAATACTGGAGGGTGAGAGGGAGAAAGAAATTACCTGCATCCTTTCTAGTGGTAAAGAATCAGCCTGCCAATCCAGGAGATGCGGGAGAAGCAGATTTAATCCCTGGGTCAGGAAGACTCCGTAAAGTAGAAAATGGCAACTCCAGTATTCTTGCCTGGAAAATTACATGGACAGGCAGGCTCCATGGTGTCACAAAGTCAGACACAACTGAGCAACTGAGCACGAATGCACACTTAATAACATAATTGTCCCACTTCCATCCATAGAGCTGCTTTACTTTAGTGTTGTTATTTTGTGAAATAAAAAAATCACCTTACTATTGTAAAGTGTTTTGACTGAGGCCTTCAGATAAAGTGAAACATCCAACTCTTTTTATCCTACAGATAAACTCCTTAATTTCTCTAATCTTATTCATTCACGCATGGTTGGAGCATCCATTTTGTCTAAATTTTTTCCCCTTAAACTTCTTCCTTTTAAACTTTAACCATTTCATTTTAATTCTTTCTCTCCCTACTGCAAGTGGAGAAGATGGAAGGTACTAAAATGTAATGGGATGATAAATTGAAAGGAGAAATTTTGCATGATTGTAACACTCCACTTCAATTATATTTGATAGTGTTGACTCTTTGATGAACATGATAGAAATCTAGACATTTGATGAACATGATAGAAATCTAGAAATCTAGTCACTGACATTTCTTCATGCTGGCTCTTGTCAGTAAATCCATCATTCATCTTACACTCTTGGTGATGCTTAGTTGCATTTCCTTAACATGATTTCCCAATTTACTGGGGAGTCACTGGCTTGCCACTAATGCTTCCTATTCTCTTCTAATGGTATAATGGTCTACTGCATTTTCCTTTGCACAGGGTATTTAAGGATATCAAGGTGGCCTATCTGTTTCTAAGATTTCATGTAGAGTGGTCTTATAACAGAGCAGAACTCAAGACAGATAAATGAGACTCTACTGTCCTTTTTGCAATCTAGAATCATGCTTTAAGAAAGAGATATTTAATATGCTAATACATATTTAGAGAATTTGAAAGCAAAGTAAGTGTAGTATGGGAAGTAAGCTGAATCTCATTTATCACAGACATATTGGAAAAATAAAAAAAGCTAAAAGGGGAATTCCCTGGTGGCCCAGTGTTTAGGAATCCATGCTTCCCCTATAGGGGACATGGGTACGATCCCTGGTCAGGGAATTAAGATCCCATAAGCCGAGTAGGACAGTCAAAAGAAAAAAAATATATAGTACTTTAAAATAGAGCTAAGTGGACATTTTCATACATTACCTTTGCCACTACTAGATATTTTTCCTTGAAATGCATGTTTCCTAAGAATTAGAACTGCCAACAATAGATGAAGTAGAGAGTTTTTTTCTTCTTCTCTCCCTACTGCCACATCCCAACCTTCATCAGTCCGTTTCCCTGTCACTCACACAAGGGTAAATTTTTAAGATGCCTCCATTACAACTAGATCTCCATGACTAAGCCTTGCTTACAAAGAAAATAGAATGAGAGTCTGTCATCAAAATGCAGAAGAATTGATGCTTTTGAACTGTGATGCTGGAAAAGACTTAGCACCAGTTTTAGTTGTCTCTGCAGAAGAATACATTTTTTCCTAGAGTGTGAGACCTACAAAGCCTTGAATACACTGAGGATAAACTTCAAAATATGGGAAATAGAAAATTTTGCCTTGAGTGCAATATTTGTAAGTCAATTTATCTAAGAAAAGTGACAATAGGTATCAAGGAGTTAAAAATAAATTATAAGTAAAAATCCATGGTAATAATGCCTTTGAATTGTAATTTTTTGCTATCTCATTTTTACCTAGTTAGAACTTTATCTCATAGATAAATTGAAAATACCCTATTAAATTTACCTATGATATATGTAGATAAGAGTTTTAAAGTTACTATTTCCATTCCTTTAAAAAGATATATTATTTGTTAACAGGTTTTAAAATTTAAAATTAATTGATAGCCATATTTCTAACAAATATCAACAACAATAATGACCACTAAAGCAACTCCAAATTTACAATGAAAAATTTGCAGCTAATATTTTTATTTAGCTAAATATTTTCAATTAACTCTCAGTTCAGTTCAGTTTCTTGGTTATGTCCAAGCATGTGGCCCAATGGTCTGCAGCACACCAGGCTTCCTGGTCCATCACCAACTCCTGTATCCTGTTCAAACTCATGTCCATTGAGTTTGTGATACCATCCAACGATCTCATCCTCTGTCATCCCCTTCTCCTGCCTTCAATCTTTCCCAGCATCAAGGTCTTTTTCAGTGAGTCAGTTCTTTACATCAGATGGCCAAAGTTTCTATAGATGTATAATTTAGATAAGTAATGTGCTCAAGTATTAAGTATATATACTGAGAAATTTTGACAAACATAGACACTCATGTAACTATCACCCATGTGTATATTTATATTCCATATTAGTATATGGAATATTGATATCATCCCAGAAAGAGTTTTCATGAAGTTAGTTAAGTCTCCATCCTAAAACTTCATTGACTATGTTAAAGCCTTTGACCATGTGGCTAAAGCCTTTGACTGTGTGGATCACAGCAAACTAGAAAATTCTTAAAGAGATGGGAACACCAGGCCAACTTACATGCCCCCTGAGAAGCCTATATGCAAGTCAAGAAGCAACAGTTATAACCCAAAATGGAACAACAGACTGGTTCAAAATTTGGAAAGTACGATAAGGCTGCATTTTGTCACCCTGCTTATTTAACTTATATGCAGAGTACATCATGTGAAATAACAGGCTGAATGAATCATAAATTTGAATCAAGGTTGCCAGGAGAAAATCAACAATCTCAGATATGCACATAATACCACTCTAATGGCAGAAAATGAAGAGGAACTAAAGATCCCCTTGATGAGGGTGAAAGAAGAGAGTGAAAACACTAGAATAAATCTCAGCATTAAAAAAATTAAAGTCATGGCATTAAGTCCCATCACTTCATGGAAAATAGATGGAGAAAAAGTGGGAAAAGTCACAGATTTTATTTTCTTGGGCTCCAAAATCACTGCAGATGGTGACTGCAGCCATGAAATTAAAAGACGCTTGCTCCTTGGAAGGAAAGCTATGAAAACCCTAGGCAGCATATTAAAAAGCAGAGGAATAACTTTCCTGACAAAGTTCTGTCTAGTAAAAGCTGTGGTTTTTCCAGTAGTCATGTACAGATGTGAGAGTTGGACTGTAAAGAATACTGAGCACCGAAGAATTGATGCTTTTGAACTATGGTTCTGGAGAAGACTCTTGAGACCCTTGGACTGCAAGGAGACCCAACCAGTCAATCCTAAATGATACCAACCCTGAATATTCACTGGAAGGACTGAAGCTGAAGCTGAAGCTCCAATACTTTGGCCACCTGATGGGAAGATCTGACTCATTGGAAAAGACCCTCATGCTGGGAAAGGTGAAGGCAGTAGGAGAAGAGGGAGATGGAGGATGAAATGGTTGGATGGCATCACTGACTCAATGGACATGAGTTTCATCAAACTCTGGGAGATAGCGAAGAACAGGGAAGCCCGGTGTACTGCAGTTTATGGGGCCACAGAGTATCAGACATGACTTAATGATTGAACAACAATGGCCTTGGAAAATTGTCTAGGCAATGACGTAGGGAAGGGGAACACAAGTGGAAATCGGCAGACTCCCTGAGTTGAATGTATGTGGAGCTGAGTATTTGAAAAATGAGGTAACTAGAATTCACTCCTCTCCTCATCAGAGAGGAGAGCTACACTGAGAGAAAATTCTAGAAATCTGCAGATATCCCTTTTGACTACTCAGTTTAGGATGAATTAGTGCATTTGTGTGAGAAAACCACCTCACTTAGGGGAAATGCTTTCCTGAAAGCACTAGAGATAACAGTCATCACTCTCCCAGGACTGAGGATGGTGCCTCTCACACCAACCAGACTGAATATACTTCAAGTTTCATGAGGATCTGGGTACAGTATATGAAACTGTCTTGCTTCATTGATGGGAAATTACTGAACATCATTTCATTCCCAACTAATGAAGCTTAAAGAAAGACACACAGTAAGCAAACTGTTTCTGTATAACTTAACTATGTTCCAGAATAACATTCAATGATACTTAAAGAAAACTAATTGATCCCAAACATAGTAAGATAAAATGTACAATGTCTAACATCTGATCATAATTGACAAGGCAGGTGGAGAATAGAGAGAGAAAAGACAATTGAAACATATCTAAAACTAATGCCTATTTTAGAATTAGCAGGAAAGGACATTAAAACCATTATTATGACCAGGTTCCAAATATTAAAAAAAAAATGTTGAGATAAATAAGATAAGCAGGAAGATCATATAAAAATTTCAGAGATAAAAGAGTCTTCAATTGTATGATGAAAAATACACTGCTTGGGGTTAAAGTCAGATTAGACACTGAAGAAAAAAATGTTGAAGTCACAGCAGTATAAATTATCTACATTAAATCTCAGAGGGAAATAATAATAAACAATATGAAGATCAGTGAGCAGTGGATGAAGCTCAAGCAGCTTAATTTATATTTAAATGGATTATCTGAAATATAAAAATAGAGAGGGAGGCACAAAAAAGAAAATCTGAAGAAACAGTGAGTGAAAATTTCCAAATTTGATGAAACATGAAAATACTTACCCCAAGCAATCATAATTAAGTTTCTTAATACAAGTGATTTAAAAAAAAAAGGAGTCTTAAAAAAGAGGGAAACATATATAAANGGATAGTTAGTAAGCCAACATTAGAAATAAACAGCAACAAAAAAGACATATAAGACAAACTAGAAAAAAATAAAGGAAAAAGGGACTGGACAGAAAAAAAAAAATAAGACAAATAGAAAACACAGCAAGCTACTAGCTATATACCTACCCATATTAAGCTAAATCTAAATGGTCTAAAGATGAAAGCCAAAATGTAGAGCTTATCAGATTGGATAAACAAGTACTCTGCAACTGGATGCAGCTTACAAAAAGTGAACTTCAAATATAAATATACAACTAGGTTAATAATAAAAAGATAGAAAATAGTCTAACAGGTTAAAATAATTAAAATATGCTTTTGGTAGCTTTACCAGCATATGTTCATATGCTTCTAATGATATAAAGTCTTTGAGAGCTAACAAATTTGGGGATGTTGATAGGATGAAGAGTATATTGAATGTGAAAAAATAGTTTGTAGAGGATTAGAGGGAGTTAATGTAAAAATTAGATTTACAAAGAATAAAGTTAGATTGTAGAAGGAATATTTATTGCTGTTAAAGACATTGATACATGATACTTAATTTTATCTAGAATTTAGCAATGTAAAGCAGTTTATTTAAAATTTAAATAACTACCTTTGAAGAAAACTGAGTTTTCACATCTGCCCTCTTTAGATCCTTCAAAGAAAAGAAAGGTTGAAATGTACATGTTTTACTCCCTTTGCTCATTAATTTTTAAAGACTTATCTTTGAAATACCTGCTTTATAATGATGTTTCACCTGATTGGTTGTGGCAGACACATTACTGTCCTGTCACTAAACATGATGTTTCAGAGAGTTGATTAATTTTGAATACTTGGTTTGAGAAGAGAAAACATGGGTAGGTTGATTTTTAGGATGAAGAATATATGTGGAATTAATAATGTAATCTTCAATTTCAGGCAAAAATTGCCTGTGTACAGCATTTATGATAATCACAGAATCACTGGGGTGATTTGCCCAAAAGGCATATTGATAAAGTAGCTAAATTGTTTCAGGCATCAGAGACACAATAATTAATGTTTCATTTATTTTCACCAAGCTGGAAAAGATTTATCTGTAAGACAATATTTGGACAATATGGGAACTGTTGCTTTACATATAAATAATAGGTATTTCATAATTTTTATTCCAAAAATAATTTTCCTTTAACAATAAAACAAAAAATGTAATCACATTTTATACCTTTCAGTATTCTACTTATAATCTTTATTCCATGTCTCAAAATATGAAGCTTTCCTTTGGGCACCTGTTAAATATATGTGATAGAAGATCAAGTTTATTAGCAAGGACTAGGAAGTTGCTTCAGATCGTAATATTTAAAGTTCCAGATTGTTTGAAAAAGAAAAGGTTGAAAACAAAAAACAATGGGATAGGGGATGGAAGTGGAAGCATTAAATTTAAAGTGAGTAGAGGATGGGGGAGGAATGTGATTTGATGTTTTAGTTTCTCTTCTATTCCAAAGTCTTTTTTAAAAATTTGTTTTGGGCTTCCCTTGTGGCTCAGCTGGTAAAGAAGCTGTCTGCAATGCGGGAGACCTGGGTTCGATCCCTGGGTTGGGAAGATCTCCTGGAAAAAGGAAAGGCAACCCACTCCAGTATTCTGGCCTGGAGAATTCCATGGACTGTATAGTCCATTGGGTCACAAAGAGTCGGAGAAGCCCGTGACTTTCACTTCACCCTTTGTTTTATCCTTCATTCTTTAGATTTTGTAGCCCAGGGTTCAGAGCTGGATATTCTCAATTAGTATACTGTGTCTCAGAAATCCTGCAGAGGCTAAAGTTCAAATCCACTCCTATTGCATTAATATTCCCTAAACCTCAGACAGAAAGTTTACTTCTTTCACTGGGAGATTTTTCATGGTTAAGAATACATAAAAAATTCATTCTTTTTTGTTTCCATTCAACACAAATGTAATAACTTCTAGATTATTATTAACTATTAACATGGCCTATAAAGTCTTAAGCCAATAAGGCCTAATACCAAATATGAACAATAATAACACATCCAATAGTGTGAATATATCCTAATATATGTCTCACATGATTAAAAATAGCTATCTGATTTAAGATAGCTAAGCTTGGACAGCATGTACTATCCAAGCTTTACCAAGCTGAAACATGTTTACCAGATGCATCTTTTTATATTTGCTGTCGATATTCTCTAGCTAAAGACTACCAGAAACATACCTATTGTTAAATAGATTGGTTTTATTACTTATTAAAGTTGGTGAGACTGCAACTCTAGGGGTAATAATGGTGCACTTCAGTGAGGGGATGTTAAAAAGAACATACAGAATTTAGACTTTGAGACAGTGTTTGAGGGGACATTCAAATGGAGCAGGTCTCCCTCTGAACAGGATGCATTCAGAAAGCAGGAACATTTTTATGACATAAGTCAAGGCTATGGTTTTCCCTTTTTTTTTTTTTTCCTACAGGAGAAGGCAATGGCAACCCACTCCAGTATTCTTGCCTGGAAAATCCCATGAATGGAGGAGCCTGGTAGGCTGCAGTCCATGGGGTCACATAGAGTCGGACATGACTGAAGCGAAATAGCAGCATGGTTTTTCCTGTGGTCATGTATGGGTGTGAGAGTTGAACTGTGAAGAAAGCTGAGGGCTGAAGAATTGATGCTTTTGAACTGTGGTGTTGGAGAAGACTCTTGAGAGTCTCTTGGACTGCAAAGAGATCCAACCAGTCCATTCTAAAGGAGATCAGTCCTGGGTGTTCTTTGGAAGGAACGATGCTAAAGCTGAAACTCCAGTGCTTTGGCCACCTCATGTGAAGAGTTGACTCATTGGAAAAGACTCTGATGCTGGGAGGGATTGGGGGCAGGAGGAGAAGGAGATGACAGAGGATGAAATGGTGGATGGCATTGCCGACTCAATGGACGTGAGTCTGAGTGAACTCCAGGAGTTGGTGATGGACAGGGAGGCCTGGTGTGCTGCAATTCATCGGGTCACAAAGAGTTGGACATGACTGAGTGACTGGACTGAACTGAATATCTCATTAAATTTTATCTACAGATTGGGGAGACTAGAGCAAAGCTAAAGCTTTAGGTGATAAATAGGCAGCAGTCCCTCATATTAGCCTGGAGTGGGGAAGTTTGAAATTTTATGGCTCGGACAATGCTCATGTTTTGTTTTTGTCCAGGGATAACAATAAAATGGCCTTATTTTTGTTTTGGTTCATCAACATCATGGAATGACCTTGTCTGATGTTCTGTGAAATTTTTATTTTATGTTCAACAAAAGATAGCCAAGACCTAGCCCTGATGTAAGGTTAGAGCCTGAATGCCAGGGATTGGTTTTCTTTCTCCTTTTAAACATGGAGTCTATTTCTTAAGGTGCTTGGACATAGTGTACAATTAGTTTTCTTTAAAGACAATGTCAAGTATATATTTCAGATCTTGTTTTTTCTTTATCATATCATGAAGTTCAGCTTCATAATAGGCACTCAGTAAATAAGTGAATAAAATAATGAGTGAATATGTGAATAAGTATTGACACATGAACCAGAGGTCAGACTATAAATGAGTTTAGAGGGGAAAATAATCAAATACTCATTCAAATACTTCTGTCCTAATGTTGTTAGCTGAAAACTGGGTTTGCCTCTTGGTGAGTGTCTAGCCCAAAAGACACAACCAAGGTAAAGATGGGAAGAAAGACAGATTTATTATTAGTTGCTGCAAGTAAAGAGAAGACCAGGCATCTCTCCCAAAGCAGTGCCTTCCTGAACAGCAAAATAAGGGAAGGTTTAAATGAAGGGTGCACACATGTTCTTAGAAGGGGCTCCAGCAGAGGAGAATTCAGTGTAGAACTGGGGCAAAGTCAACAAAGGCCAAGCTTTAGTTAATTGAAGTCACCAGGGTTGGAAAAGGTCACCACCATCATTCCATAGATCCTGCGTAGTGTGAGGTCTTAGCATGTAGTTAACATTCTTCATTTGGGTGGGTGGCCTCAGTTCCTGTGGAACTCAAAGATCTGTATCAGATTGTGATGTATATACCTTGAGAAGAAACTAGGACTGTTTTATCCCTGTACTATTGTTTGTGAACATTAACATTTTTAGGAATTAGTGAACTAAAATGAACCAGAAGGGGAAAATTTAATTCAGATGACCAATATATTGACTACTACAGGCAAGAATCCTTTAGAAGAAATCCCTCATAGTCAACAAATGTGTCTGAAAACAGTACTTAGGTGCAGGCTCAAAAATGATAGAATGATCTCTGTTCATTTTCAAGGCAAACCATTCAATATCACAGTAATCCAAGTCTATGCCCCAACCAGTAACGCAAAAGAATATGAAGTTGAATGGTTCTATGAAGACTTATAAGACCTTCTAGAACTAACATCCAAAAAAGATGTCCTTTTCCTCATAGGGGACTGAAATGCAAAAGTGGGAAGTCAAGAGATACCTGGAGTAATAGGCAAATTTGGTCTTGGAGTACAGAATGAAGCAGGGAAAAGGCTAACAGAGTTTTCCCAAGAGAATGCACTGGTCATAGCAAACACCCTCTTCCAACAAAACAAGAGAAGATTCTACACATGGACATCACCAGATGGTCAATACTGAAATCGGATTGAATATATTCTTTGCAGCCAAAGATGGAAAAGTTCTATACAGTCAACAAAAACAGGACCAGGAGTTGACTGTGGCTCAGATCGTTAACTCTTTATTGTAAAAGTCAGACTTGAAGAAAGTAGAGAAAACCACTAGACCATTCAGGTATGACCTAAATAAAATTCCTTATGATTATACAATGGAAGTGACAAATAGTTTCAAGGGATTAGATCTGATAGAGTGCCTGAAGCACTATGGATGGAGATTCATAACATTGTACACAAGGCGGTGATCAAAACCATCCCCAAGAAAAGAAAGGCAAAAAGACAAAACAGTTGCCTCAGGAGGCCTTACAAATACCTGAGAAAAGAAGAGAAGCAAAAGGCAAAGGAGAAAAGGAAAGATATATTCATCTGAATGCGGAGTTCCAAAGAATCGCAAGGAGAGAGAGGAAAGCCTACCTCAGTGATCAGTGTAAAGAAACAGAGGAAAACAATAGAATGGGAAAGACTAGAGATCTCTTCAAGAAAATTAGAGATACTAAGGGAACATTTAATACAAAGATGGGCACAATAAAGGACAGAAATGGTATGGACTTAACAGAAGCAGAAGAAATTAAGAAGAAGTGGCAAGAATACACAGAAAAACTATACAATAAAGCTCTTAATGACCTAGATAACCATGATGGTGAGATTATTCACCTAGAGCCAAACATCCTAGAGTGCCAAGTCAATGGGCCTTAGGAAGCATTACTGTGAACAAAGCTAGTGGAGGTGATAGAATTACAGCTGAGCTATTTCAAATCATAAAAAATGATGCTGTTAAAGTGCTTCATTCAGTATGCCAGCAAATTTGGAAAACAGCATTGGCCACAGGACTGGAAAAGGTCAGTTTTCATTCCAATTCCAAAGAAAGGCAATGTGAAAGAATGCTCAAACTACAGCACAATTGCACTCATCTCAAATGCTAGCTAAGTAATTCTCAAAATTCTCCAAGCTAGGCTTCAAGGCTGAGCACCAAAGAATTAATGCTTTTGAACTGTGATGCTGGAGAAGACTCTTGAGAGTTCCTTGGACTGCAAGGAGATAAAATAAGTCAATCCTAAAGGAAATAAATGCTGAATATTTATTAGAAGGACTGATGCTGAAGCTGAAGCTCCAATACTTTGGCCACATGATGCAAAGAGCTGACTTATTAGAAAAGACCCTGATGCTGGGAAAGATTGAAGGCAGGAGAAGAAGGGGATGATAGAGGATGAGATGGTTGGTTGGTATTACCAACTTAATGGACATGGGTTTGAGCAAGCTCCAGGAGATGGTGAAGGACAGGGAAGCCTTGCATGCTGCAGTTCATGAGATCACAAAGAATCAGACTTGATTGAGTAACTGAACAAAAGCTACAGCTGTTTGTGACTGCTTTTCCTTTGTTCTTGCATCCCCTTGCTTTCCTTAAGATTAATTACTGAGACCTGTTCAAATGCAGGGATTAGATCACAAAATGGCTTAAGCTGAAATAGCATCTCTTATATCAAGAAAGCCATCCCTGGTTCTCTTTGTCTGGAGACCCCCTAATCTATCTACTTGCAAAATTGCAATATGACTTGAGAAAATTTTATTGACAAGAGAATAGTATAATAATAACTAAAAATAGTTAACATTATTAAGCATCTGCTGTACTCTAGTCTTCATTATTTATCCAGTTCCCAGAGAACTCTTTAAATGAAGAATTATTTTAATTGTAAAACAGAAATTTAGAGTGGTTCCAGTTCATGCAGATAGTGAGGAGTAAGCTCAGGAGTTTAACCTAGGAAGTCCTTCTCTCAACCCCCTATTTCGTCTTTATCCTTGAAGCATTACATTTGTCATTCATTCCCTGCTATCAAAGTAAGGGCTTCCCAGTTGGCGATAAAGAATCTTCCTGCCAATGCATGAAGCGTAGGTTTGATCCCTGGGTCAGGAAGATCCCCTAGAGGAAGAAATGGCAACCCACTCCAGTATTCTTGCCTGGAGAATCCCATGGACAGAGGAGCCTGCTGGATTACAGTCCATGGGGTCACAAGAGTTGGACACAACTGAAGTGACTTAGCATGTTCGCACGCATCAAAGCTTAATATTTTGCTAGAAGCCAGATAATTGCCATATTCAATAGACTCTTCAAATGCAGCGTTACATCACTGCTCTAGTTCTCAACTCCCTCATCTCTGAGTTCTTCTCCTGGCTCTCCTCTTGCCTCTTTATTTCTTTCATGATTTAATTTCTTAACATTTCAATGTTCTTGAGTTATACTCTTTATCCTAAGCCTTCTTTTCAGTCTCTCTCCCTGTATAATTTCACTCTCACAATTTCAATTACTACTTATCTTTCTAATCCCTGAGTTCCAGTTCTGCATTTTCAGGAGTCTGCTGCTCATTTCCTTATACATCTAATTCAGGATTCTCTCTTGCCCAACTCCCCCACCTCCCAGCCCATCTCTCTTTGTCTTTCCCACTCCATTACTGATACTAATTTTTTTGTTTTCATTGTCTCTCTTTTACATTTAATTTACAGTGGTGCCTAAACACACTTATAGAGATAAGAGCAATACTCACTCTTCTTTCTCATATTCAGTTGATTATCAAAATCTATCATTTCTATTTTTCATGCATCACCACTCATTATTGGACACTCTGAAGAGCCTCCTTACAGATCTCCATCTCTTCAATAAAATTAACTCTCTCCACTGTACTTAAAACACAGATCTAATAATTCAAGTCTATTCTCACTTTAGTAAAATTTTGATAGGCTTTCTAAGGTTTTTAACCATTTGATCCTAAGAAGAGGGGACAGAAGAAGATGAGATGGTTACATAGCATCAGCCACTCATTGGACATGAATCTGAGCAAACTCAGAAGGACAGGGGAGCTTGGCTTGCCATAGACCATTGAGTTGCAAAGAGTCAGACATGACTTAACAGCTGAACAACAGCATTCTAAATTTATTGTCACAACTTTTTCCTGAAATTGTGGTCTCTGACAAATTTTATTATTGAAGCAATCATGCCCTTTCATTTTCTCTTTATCATTTCCATCAGATGGATTCTTCTGTCTTAACTTGGCCTTTTGGAAAATTCTACTCATGTTGAAAACCAAGATTTATTTAATGCTTCTAATATTCTAAAATTGTACTAAGTCCTTTACATGAATTTTCTCATTTAATCTTCAAAATCACTCTGTGAGGAAAGCACTCTTGTATTCCCAGGAGGAAATTAAGACCTAGTGTGGATAAATACCTTGCCCATGGATGTACCATAATCAGATAGTGATGTTGGTATTGGGACTCATACTTTTTATTAGAAGCTGAAATGATGCTTCTCCTCCATGATTCCTTTTATAGTCCCCATCTGCTCATACACCCTTGACCACAGAATATATGTGTAAGTTTACGCTGAAGAATTTGAATGCTTAAATTATGGGCAAAACTTAGATAACTGCTGTTGAGTAATTAAATTGAGCCTTGTGATTACAGCCAATATATCTTATTAATATTCAGATCCAGTATTAGCCCACAGTATGTAGCAAACCTTGTTGAATGAATACTAAGTAAATAGATGATCTATAAAACACACACACACACACACACACACATACACACACACACACAGTACTTTGGTAGCTAATGTAGTTTTAATGTATTAATTTTCTACTTAGAAAACAAAGCAGTGAAACACTGGAGAAAAATACTGTTTGTTCCTGTAAATTTATTATATAAGATATGAGTCCTCTGATTTTTTCTTTAAATTCTATGTCCCTCACCAAATCCATCTAAGAATAAAATTTATGTAAAATGAAGAAGAGGAAATAGTAGTGCATGAAGAATTCTCCAAATTTGTTACTATTACTTTTTATCATTAGTATAAAATATTTACTTATTTCACTGTTTTGAAATTTTCTTAGTGTAAGTATTTTCTAGACAAATAATACTGTGAAGTTTATGAGAAAAAAAGTTATACAAGAATTCCAAATTTGCCCGGTAAAAAGTTGCTTTCAAACATCTGTGAATAGACAGACAACCAATTATATTTCTACAGTTTTCATTTACTGACCAGTGTGCATTATTATGGCAACAGGATTTTCTATGACATAGAAACATCACTCTTTTCAGTATTATTTTTTAAGTCTTAGATATGTTAGACCTTAATTGCCTGGAGAGTGGAAAACCTTTTTTTTTTTTTTTTTTTTTAAGTTTACAGGAAAGATACTATAACAGGTTCAGGAGTCAATACAGAAGTTATCATAGAGTATACATAGAAGACACTACACATGGACATCACCAGATTAGTCTATACCAAAATCAGATAGATTATATCCATTGCAGCCAAAGATGGAGAAGCTCTATACAGTCAGCAGAAAGAAGACTGGGAACTGACTGGCTCAGATCATGAGCTCCTGATTACCAAATTCAGACTTAAGTTGAAGGAAGTAGGGAAAACCACGAGACCATTCAGGTATGACCTAAATCAAATCCTTTACAATTATACAGTGGAAGTGAGAAATAGATTCAAGGGATTAGATAGATAGAGTGCCTGAAGAACAATGGAGGGAGGTTTATGCCATTGTAGAGGAGGCAGTGATCAAGACAATCCCCAAGAAAAAGTGAAAGGCAAAAGAGAAAGGAAAGACATACCCATTTGAATGCAGAGTTCCAAAGAACAGCAAAGAGAGATAAGAAAGCCTTTCTAGGAGATTAATGCAAAGAAATAGAGTAAAACAACAGAATGGGAAAGACTAGAGATCTCTTCAAGAAAATGAGAGATACCAAGGGAACATTTTATGCAAAGATGGGTTCAATACAGAACAGAAATGGCAGGGACCTGACAGAAGCAGAAACCATTAAGAAGAGGTGGTAAGAATACACAGAACTGTACAAAAAAGAGCTTCATGACCCAGATAATCATGATGGTGTGATCACTCACCTAGAGCCAGACATCCTGGAATGTGAAGTCAAGTGGACCTTAGGAAGCATCTACAAGCAAAGCTAGTGGAGGTGATGGAATTCCAGTGGAGCTATTTCAAATCCTGAAAGATGATTCTTTGAGAGTGCTGCACTCAATATGCCAGCAAATTTGGAAAACTCAGCAGTGGCCACAGGACTGGAAAAAGTCAGTTTCCATTCCAATACCAAAGAAAGGCAATGGCAGAGAATGCTCAAACATTTTCACAATTGCACTCATCTCACACGCTAGCAAAGTGATACTCAAAATTCTCCAAGCCAAGCTTCAATAATATGTGAACCATGATATTCCAGATGTTTAATCTGGATTTAGAAAAGGCAGAGGAACCAGAAATCAAATTGCCAATATCTGTTGGATCATCAAGAAAGCAAGAGAGTTCTAGAAAAACATATACCTCTGCTTTTTTTGATTATGCCAAAGGCTTTGACTGTGTGGATCACGACAAACTGTGGAAAATTCTTCAAGAGATGGGAATACCAGACCACCTGACCTGCCTCCTGAGAAATCTGTATGCAGTTCAAGAACAGTTAGAACTGGACATGGAACAACTGCTGCTGCTGCTGCTACTAAGTTGCTTCAGTCGTGTCCAACTCTGTGTGATCTCATAGACAGCAGCCCACCAGACTTCTCTGTCAACAAGATTCCCCAGGCAAGAACACTGGAGTGGGTTGCTGTTTCTTTCTCCAAGGAACAACTGACTGGTTCCAAATCGGGAAAGGAGTACATCAAGGCTGTATATTGTCACCCTGCTTATTTAATTTGTATGCAGAGTACATCATGAGAAATGCTGGACTGAATGAAGAACTAGCTGGAACCAAGATTGCTGGGAGAAATATCAATAACCTCAGATATGCAGATGACACCACCCTTATGGCCGAAAGTGAACAGGAACTGAACAGCCTCTTGATGAAAGTGAAAGAGGAGATTGAAAAGTTAGTTTAAAATTCAACATTCAGAAAACTAACATCATGGCATCTGGTCCCATCACTTCATGGCAAATAGATGGGGAAACAATGGAAACAGTGACAGACTTTATTTTCTTGGACTCCAAAGTCACTGCAGATGGTGACATCAGCCATGAAATTCAAAGTTACTTGCTCCTTGGAAGAAAAGCTATGACCAACCTCGACAGCATATTAAAAAGCAGAGACATTACTTTGCCAACAAAGGTCCATCTAATCAAAGCTATGGTTTTTCCAGTAGTCATGTATGGATGTGAGAGTTGGACTCTAAAGAAAACTGAGCGCCAAAGAACTGATGCTTTTGAACTGTTGTTTTGGAAAAGATTCTTGAGACTCCCTTGGACAGCAAGGAGATGCATTGTAAAGGAAATCAGTCCTGAATATTCACTGGAAGGACTGATGCTGAAGCTGAAACTTCAATACTTTGGCCACCTGATATGAAGAACTGACTCATCTGAAAAGACCCTGATGTTGGGAAAGATTGAAGGCGGGAGGAGAAGGGGACCACAAAATATGAGATTGTTGGATGGCATCACTGACTCAATGTACATGAGTTTGAGTAAACTCTGGGAGTTGGTGTTGGACAGTGAAGCCTGGTGTGCTGCAATCCATGGGATCATAAAGAGTCAGACATGACTGAGTGACTGAACTGAACTGAACTGAATACATTGTTTATCGCTCTCTATTTAGCTCAAAAAGTTTGTATTTGCAGACCAGGGCTTTCATAAAACAATCTTATATGACTTTAAGTATTCTAAAAACAAAGGTTCTAATATCTGCCTTTAAAGTTTTAAATGAAATAACACAGGAAAAATTAAAAACACATATTCTAGGGCTTCTTCCTGTATCTAATAAAGCATAACCATCAAAGAGAGCATCCAGGAATTGTATATAATTTTCTCCACTTCAGCATTTCAAGCTCTTGTGCACAAATGCCCTTTGAACCACTGCCCTATTTTAACTCATTTACAACAGAACACAAATGAGAAACAAAAATCATTATATTAATACTAATAGTTAACTAAAGCATACTTCTTAATATGGAGAATATTTTGATAAATTGAGAGAAATAAGTACCTACCAAATGCTTTTAAATTCTTGGCCACCAAGAAGACATATGTCCTAATTCTCTATGCCTGGAACTATCTGAATTTGTGCTGAATCTATTACACCATCTCTCATCTGTGCTAGATAAATTAAGAAGCAGTCTAAATGATTATTTGTCTGGCTAGTCAAACATCACTCAATTATACATATAAAAACATGGTCAGAATTCTTCTTAGAGCAGTTCTGGGTGTGTCTCAAAGTGATATTTTGGTAAACTTCTTGCTTGTTATGCTGGATGAGGAGGAGTGGACTGATGGCACAGTTCACCTAATAAGTAGAGGACAGATTTGCTTACATTTGCTTGATAACCATGTCTTTGACAAATTCCAAAATAGGCATCATCTATTATTGCTTCTGACTGAGAGTTTGATGTGCTTTCATTAATCAAAGCTCTCTAAATTGGAATATAGGATAATTAAGATAAGATCTATGAAAAATTGCTCTGCACTATCCAGAGTGTAAATGTTTCAAAATATCTGAAGTATTTACTTATTTTTTAGCAGCAGTTATTTATGAATCATTTGTGCTTGTTTTCTTTAATCACATTTATAGGGGCTTCACTTGCAGCTCAGCTGGTAAAGAATCTACCTTCAATGAGGGAGATCTGGGTTCAATTCCTGGATTGGGAAGATGCCCTGTAGAAGGTAAGGGCTACCCACCCCAGTATTCTCTCCTGGAGAATTCCATGAACTGTGTAGTTCTTGGAGTTGCATGATTGAGAAACTTTCACTTCATTTCACCTATAAAATAATGTGTCTAATTTTATTGGAGGAGTTCAAGAAAGCAAATTTTCCAAGAATTTATAAGCACAACTAATTATTAAAATTAGTTGAATAAACTGTTTGCAAATAACTCTTAACTGTTCATTAGTGAATTCTCTATAGGAACATATTCTGAGGAGCATTTCTGTACTTTATATTTTATCTCATGTTCATACTGGGAAGAAAAAAAATCTTAAATAAAATGTAAAGAATTCCCCAGATTATTCTTTGACCAGTTTGGTTTTTTCATATCCAAATATCAAATTTTAATATGACTGAGTGACTGAACTGAACTGAACTGAACTGAAATGGAAGAAAGTAGGGAAAAACACTAGACCATTCAGTTCAGTTCAGTCGCTCAGTCATGTCCGACTCTTTGTGACCCCATGAATCGCAGCACGCCAGGCCTCCCTGTCCATCACCAACTCCCAGAGTTCACTCAGACTCACGTCCACTGAGTCCATGATGCCATCCAACCATCTCATCCTCTGTTGTCCCCTTCTCCTCCTGCCCCCAATCTCTCCCAGCATCAGAGTCTTTTCCAATGAGTCAACTCTTCGCATGAGGTGGCCAAAGTACTGGAGCTTCAGCTTTAGCATCATTCCTTCCAAAGAAATCCCAGGGTTGATCTTCAGAATGGACTGGTTGGATCTCCTTGCAGGTATGACCTAAATCAAATCCCTTACAATTATACAGTGGAAGTGACAAATAGATTCAAGGGTTTAGATCTGATAGAGTCCCTGAAGAAGCATGGACTGAGATTCATGACATTGTACAGGAGACAGTGGTCAAGCCCATCCCCAAGAAAAAGAAATACAAAAAGACAAAATGGTTTTCTGAGGAGGCCTTACAAATAGCTGAGAAAAGGAGAGAAGCTAAAGTCAAAGAAGAAGAGGAAAAATATACCCATCTGCATGCAGAATTACAAAGGATAGCAGGGACTGATAAGAAAGACTTCCTCAGTGATCAGTGCAAAGAAATAGAGGAAAGCAATAGAATGGGAAAGATTAGAGATCTCTTCAAGAAAATTAGAGATACAAAGATACATCTTTCATTCAAAGATGGACACATTAAAGGACAGAAACACTATGGACCTAACAGAAGCAGAAGATATTAAGAAAAAGTAGCAAGAATACACAGAAGAACTATACAAAAAAGATCTTAATGACCCAGATAAACACAATGGTGAGAGTATTCACCTAGAGCCAGACATTCTGGAGTCTGAAGTCAAGTGGTACTTAGGAAGCATCACTACTAACAAAGCTAGTGGAGGTGATGGAATTCCAGTTGAGGTATTTCAAATCCTAAAAGATGATGCTGTGGAAGTGCTGCACTCAATATGCCAGCATATTGGAAAACTCAGCAGTGGCCACAGAACTGAAAAAGTTTAGTTTTAATTCCAATTCCAAAAGAAGGCAATACAAATGAATGTTCAAACTACCCCATAATTACACTCATCTCACATGCTAGCAAAGTAGTGCTCAAAATTCTCCAATCTAGGCTTCAACCATATGTGAACTGTAAACTTCCAGATGTTCAAGCTGGATTTAGAGAAGACAGAGGGACCAGAGATCAAATTGACAACATCCTATGGATCATCAAAGAAGCAAGAGAGTTACAGAAATACATCTACTTCTATTTACTGACTATGGGAAGGCTTTGACTGTGTGGATCACAACAAACTGTGGAAAATTCTTCAAGAGATGGGAATACCAGACCACCTGACCTGCCTCCTGAGAAATATGTATGGAGGTCAAGAAACAATAGTTAGAACTGGACACGGAACAACAGACTGATTCCAAATAGTAAAAGGAATATGTCAAGGCTATATACTGTCACCCTGCTTATTTAACTTCTATGCAGAGTTCATCATGTCAAACATCTGGCTGGGTGAAGTACACACTGGAATCAAGATTACCAGGAGAAATATCAATAATCTCAGATATGCAGATGACACCACTCTTATCACAGAAGGTGAAGAAGAACTGAAGAGCTTCTTGATGAAAGTGAAAGAGGAGAGTGAAAAGCTGGCTTAAAGCTCAACATTCAGAAAACTAATATAATGGCATCTGGTCCCATCACTTCCCCAAATAGATGGGGAAACAATGGAAACAGTGACATGCCAGGGTCCATCCCTGGTGGATCCAGGGAATGCGAAGTGAGGACGGCTTTGGCGAGGAAAGACTTATTTATTTATTAATATAAGATTAGATTAGGAAGAAATAGTGTAGTAGGAAAATTAAGTGGAGAAAAGAGGCTGAATAGCTTGGTTTATGTGAAAAGCCAATAAAGTTCCAGACAAGGAGCTTGCACCATCTATATTAGGCCACTGGCGTCTGTTTGAATATTGGAGAGTGCCCCGCCTTGGACTCTCTCTCTTACGGATCTTAGAAGCCAGGACAAGTATGTAGACATGGTGAGCCTCTACACCCCAGATGGGAATTCAGCCTGAAATTAGAGTAAAGAGGAGACATGGGGGAAACCAGTCCAGCGACTGGCTCCATCCTCTACTGTTCAGAAGGCCTTTTATACTTTTGATAAAACATGGAGATCAATGGGTNACACAAGTCTTAGGTAATTTACATCATCTTCCAGCCAAAAAGGGCCAATTAACATTTTACAGCCTTTTTTCTGATAAGGGTTTGTCAACTAGAAGACTTATTTGTGTTGATCTTCCCAAAGTCTGGTGCCACTCTCAGAAAGCACTAAATAAAGTTACATCCTTACATAACAAGGACACAAGAGGAGTGCAGTGTTATATAACAAAGAAAAGTAATTAACTCAAAAGTCTAGTGTTGCTAACATCAAAACTACTATATATCTTTTTCCATATCCCATTTACATTGATTAACATCCTCCCAGGTGCCTAAAAGATAAAGAATATGGAGGCCTGGCAGCAATCATTGAGTCAACAGTGAAAACCCATCACCAATATGATTTTTAGCTCTTTAGAAAAGGCTCTGTATCTTAAGATGCTTTAAGCTTTGTGCCTCTCGCGGTTGGGGGGCTGTAAGCAATTCACAAGCTGTAAGAGGTCCAGGGAACCTGTTAGGCAAGCTAGAGTTATCAGAGGGGGTTTAACTGAAACATCCCTTTCAAATGCAGAAGACTAAAGCCCTGATTTGACTTTTTTCCAGAGAATATCAGAAGAGCAGAGTACAAAAGCTGGCAGATTTTTAATTTTGGGGGTACATGCCTGGGAAATACCAGGGGGAACCCCTGAAGCATGATTACATCCTGCGTTTTGTCAGGCTTCCTTCCTCATGACCTTGGCATGGGTGGGATTCCTCACACTGGCTCCCAGCAGTGACAGACTTTATTTTCTTGGGTCCAAAGTCATTGCAGATTATGACATCAGCCGTGAAATTAAAAGATGCTTGCTCCTTGGAAGAAAAGCAATGACCAACCTAGACAGCATATTAAAAAGCAGAGATATTACCTTACCAACAAAGGTCCATCTAGTCAAAGTTATGGTTTTTCCAGTAGTCATGTATGGATGTGAGAGTTGGACTCAAAAGAAAGCTGAGTGCCAAAGAATTGATGCTTTTGAACTGTTGTGTTGGAGAAGACTCTTAAGACTCCCTTGGACAGCAAGGAGATCCAACCAGTCCATTGTAAAGGAAATCAGTCCTGAATGTTCATTGCAAGGACTGATGCTGAAGCTGAAACTTCAATACTTTGGCCACCTGATATGAAGAACTGACTCATTTCAAAAGACCCTGATGCTGGGAAAGATTGAAGGTGGGAGGAGAAGGGGACCACAAAGGATGAGATTGTTGGATGGCATCACCAACTCAATGTACATGAGTTTGAGTAAACTCTGAGTGTTGGTTATGCACAAGGAAGCCTGGTTTGCTGCAGTCCATGAGTCTGCAAAGAGTCAGACATGACTGAGTGACTGGACTGAACTGATCTGACTCAATAGACATTTATTTGAGCAAACTCTGGGAAGTAGTCAATTACATGGAAGTCTGGTGTTTTGCCATCTATGTCATTGCAAAGAGTTGGATAGAACTGAACAACTGAAAAACAACAACTGTAGCTTATGTGAGATTTGGAAGAATTGAAGTTAATATCAATATTTTATAATTCTTTTGGGAAGATGACTGATGTTATTGGTTTTACAAAGGTAAAAGGAATAAGTAGTTTGTGTTTGGATATGTATTCTACTTCATGAAAGGCCACAAAAATGGGGGCAATTTTTGTTAGAAAAGAAGAATTTCAAGAGCAAAAAAATAGGAAATATACAGTTAAAAATAATAATGAGAGAAAGAGTTTCATTTTGGGGCTGACCTAGTTTCAAAGTATGATATTTTTCCAGTTTTGAAGGCGCATCATAGGTCTGGAAGTGGTAATGTAGAGTCAGAAACAAAGTATGCCCACCTCAAGCAGAAATTTTATGAGGAATAGGGGAATGAACTGAAGTTCAGTTGATGGGAAAGCAAAGGTGGATGGGAATGCAATCTTACAGAAAAGAGCTAGGATTCAGTTATGGGAAAAAATAGAAGAAGAAACAGTATGTGAATAGGTCAGTGATTTGCAAAATGTGTTTTAAAAGAATGTGGTTTTAGAGGGCCCACACAAAAGATTGAAAAGGTGACAGGTAGTGGGAGTTTAGAGTAGAGATAAAAAATCAAAGGTAATAAAAGGATGAATGCATGGAGAGATAGACATGTTGGGGATGGGAAAAGCTTGGTTTTGAATAATGAATCCCCAAGAATGGTGGTGATTTGAGGTTTGCTGCAGTAATCTGACCTTACATATCAGTATCCTGTTACCATTGTCTTTTATGATTTATCATTAACAATGCTTTAGCATTTTTCAGAAAGATGAGAGAATCTCAGCCTTTGTTGGAAACAATGAACTTCACCCTGCTACAGGCAAGTAATGAGGCTAATTATTCTTGAAGAATCTCACCATAATTTGGAAATGACTGCAGTACCTAGGAAATCTAGATTAATTTATTCACTCACTCATGGATACTAAGAATTTCCTCTCTGTCAGACATCATTCTACAGACTAGGATTACAACAGGCAAACAAGGTCTTTGCTTTCATGATGCTAATCCTATGAGCTCATACTGCTGTGAAAATGTGCCCTCTGTCTGGCAGGGAGTTGGATATAATTCACTGGCAAACTCTTGAGTAATGAGAGAACTTTTTGGAAAAAAATCCCTAGGTTCACTAAGGAGGAATAATTAGCTAAATGCTCTTGCATATTAAAATGAAATTAACCAGTTTAAGAGGATGGAAAACTTTATATTTACTAGTTTTAGACAAATATATACAATGCAATCATTCCATTGATTAAAGGTTAATTACTTATGGTTTTCTGTTACAATCTGACCTTTATTAAAGGACAGAAAAAGAATTGTTTTCTTTTTCTTATTTTGGAAGTTACCAGAATTTGACTCTACATTTCACCATCTATTCATGAATAGATGGTGGGGAAATGAAAGGTCTACATTTCTCCACACGGTTACTTGGCTGAGTATACTGAGTCATGCATGTGCTAGATGCCCCAGCAGGTCTTAAATGTGAAATAGAATATATGATGATTCCTTATTATGTAGTTTTTAAACTATTTGTTTGACTTAGTAAAACTGTTTTCTTGCATTTTTTAACATAAATCCTCAGAGAAGTTTTGAATGGAAAAACAAGAAACCTTCTTTTTCTTCCATGTAATGTCCATACACCATCTCTTTCCTGATTTGAAATAGCTGAGTTATTCTTACCAGGAAATTTCTGACTGAAAATTCTTGATTCATTTAATGGAAAACAAAATCTTATATTAAGTGGGACACTGGTTATTTAATGATTTGTTTCAGAGATAACCAAATTGACTTCATCATTCCATGCCAGCTCCACTGTCCCTTACACTGTCTCTTACACTGTCCCTTCTTACTGTTCACTTTTAAGTTGGTAATCTGATATACAAAGTAAGCAAAGAAAGGATAGACCCCCATCTTACAGAGGATCACTAAATCTTTTGTGATATTGCTCCAACATTGAGCAGCATTAGGGCTCCACTTGAAAATCAAGGTAAAACTTGAAATAATCATAATGTGAATATCAGTTTTCATGAATTCATGTTTGTTTGCTTGTTTCCTAAAGCTAGAAGCATCTTTCTGGTGTCTTTTGCTATAGGTGACACTTTTCAAATATTTAGAGAATTTTCAAAGAAAGACAAAAGAGGTCTCCCTTCTAAGAGACCCAGAGCTCAGTCAATTTAGCTTCATGTTACATTTTTGCATAGTGCCTTATTAATTGAAGAATGAATTCTCAAGTATCAATGTATGCAGATTGCTCTGTCTACATGTATACATATGTGGAACTGATGTGAATAATTCCGAATTATGAAATATTTGTGATATCGACAGGACCATGGGGTGCAGGGACTTGAAGCAGGATCTTGGTTTCCTGACTGGGAATTGAATCAAGCCATAATGGTGAGAGTGCCAGATCCTAACTGCTGGACCATGATGGCCAGTGGGTTATAGTAGGACCTTAGCTCTTGTTTTCTTTGAGGAAAGAATTTAGCAAGGATTTGAAGGTAGTCAAGTGGGTAAAGCATTTATTAGAAGCAAAGTGTGGGTGGAAGAACACAAGGGCAGGCTTGGAGGGAGTTGTGTGCATTTGGGGTGGCTTAAATTGCTTGAAAGTGAAAGTGAAAGTGATAGTCACTCAGTGTGTCCAACTCTTTGCGACCTCATCTATTGTAGCCTGCCAGACTCCTCTGTCCATGGAGTTCCCTGGGCAAGATTACTGGAGTGGATTGCCATTCCCTTCTCCAGAGGATTTTCCAACCCAGGGATCAAACTCTGGTCTGTATTGCAGGCAGATTATTGTTTACTGTCTGAGCTACCAAGGAAGCTCCAAAAGATTACATGAAGTCCTTTGAGCCAGAAAGGAACCAGATACCTAAGGATGTAAATTGCTATAAGTATAAAGTGCTTACACAGGGGCAAATGTAAGGGTCCTCCTTAGTCAATCCTCTCTTCCGAGCCTGATTTCTGAGCCTGGTCTGATTCAAGGCCCTCTCTAATATATGCCTAGATCTTTCCTACAGGATGAATTCTAGCATGAGAGTTTCTGGGAGGTTGGCAGGATGTTTTATACACTGTATCCCCTCTCTTCCTTGAGATCCCTGAGGATCTTTTCTGCACATGTGGTCTGAGAGGTCCCATGGATTTCAAGAAAAATATGATCTCATCTTTTAATCAAGCACAGCTCTGCTCCTGCCATTATCTTTATCCCAAAGAGTCAACAGGAGAAAAGTTCCAGTTGCTCAGCATGGTGCACAGCTATCCTCTGGCTCATTTGCAGCTAATATTAATTTTATCTAATTTTGCTAATGATTTATTTCTGAAACTCAGTATTACAGTGATCACTTTCTCCCTTTTAAGTATTGTGTTTACAGAAATAGTCGCATGCTCTTAAAAAGAGTACGTGCTTATCAGCAACACAACAGCATTGGGTTCACCAGCTAAATTTAATTTCTAAACTTTATGCTGTTAACTCTTACTAGACAAAATTTTCAGAAACTTTAGCAATGGTTTAAGAAAGCCAAAATGATAGCTTTAAATGCTATATGTTTCAAGGTTATTACTTAAGGTAATTAGATGGAAGTAATTACTCTAACTTTAAAAAAGCTAAATTTTATTCATTCCCAACCTGATCATGATTATGAAATGCTATTGTGCTTATGCCTATTATCTCTGCTACTGGGACTCTATAGATTGAACACTTCTTGAAATAAAATACAGCTATATTTGAATTGAACTCTGTCTCAAGTATAAGTTTCATGGTATCTGAACTGTCATATGATACATGATATGAGCTTATTGATGATGTTTATAAATTTAAAATATCTATCATTATTCTCAGGTTCATATACTCTATCACAGGTAAGAGATATTGCATGAATGTACAAAAAGGTAAAAGTAATAAGGAGTGATGGCAACTATGGAAAGGTGGAGAACATAAATCTTCTCCTAAATATTCTGGAATTAAAATTTAAAAAGGGGAAACATTCTACTAATTCTTCATAAATCCTGACCTGTCACTTAGCTAGCTGTTTATCGTCCTTTACTATCATTTTTGAAATAGTTTCTTTATAGAGTGACACTAATTTTGGAACTAAACAAACATTTGTAGTTGAAAATTTTTCATTTTTTTCTGACCCAAAATATAAAGGAAGGCATTGGTGTGTGAATCTTGAAGCTATCCCATCTTCTTTCTCATTTTTATGTGTTTTTTTCTAAGAGAAGGGTGTTGAGATATGAATATGATTCAGATCATCTTTGACCCATGTTGACTTCCTTCAACCTTGATTTGAATACATCACCATCAACATGTTTGATCCTACTTCCCAAATGGAAAATATTGTTATAGCTAATATCCTTAATAAGAATGCAAAAAATGTCATGATTACAAAATTCTGATCTCTTATATTGGAGCTGTTCTCCTAATAGGAATTTGGGTCATTATATATTGTTTGAATTTATGCATTTTCAGTGTCCTTCTTAATAACTTCACTGTGAAGCACTTCTTTTTCTTTCTTTATTTCAGTTGCACTGGGTCTTTGTTGCTACATGAGAGCTTTGTCTAGTTAGTGTGTGGAGCCTTGGATGCATGGGCTTCTCATTGTGTGGCGTGTATCACGGGCAGAGCTCAGGCTGTAGGTGTGTGGGCTTCAGTAGTTTGAACATGTAGGCTCTAGAGCACAGGCTTGGTAGCTGTGGTGCATGTGCTTTGTTGCTCCACAGAGGTCATGTGAGATCTTCCCAGACCGGGAGTGTAACCTGTGTCCTTTGCACTGGCAGTCAGATTCTTAACCACTAGACCATCAGGGAATTCTGTGAAACATCTCAGTGTTAAAGATGATGAATAAATTGTCTATTAACACTAGTAATTTCTAGAATTCCTAGAGTCTTGGACTGTAGTAATTCTACCTAAAATTTGTTGAGTACTTTCCCTTTATTAGACACATTGGTAGTCATTGTATGTAAAGCTAGTGAATGAATTAATGAATGAAAGTTGTTCAGTTCAGTCGCTCAGTCATGTCTGACTCTGCGACCCCATGGACTGAAGCATGCCAGGCCTCCCTCTCCATCACCAACTCCCAGAGTTTACCCAAACCCATGACCATCACATTGGTGATGCCATCGAACCATCTCATCCTCTGTCATCCCCTTCTCTTCCTGTCTTCAATCTTTCCCAGCATCAGGGTCTTTCCCAAGGAGTCAGTACTTCACATCAGGTGGCCACAGTATTGGAGTTTCAGCTTTAGCATCAGTACTTCAATGAATATTCAAAGATGATTTCCTTTAGGATAAACTGATTGAAACTCCTTACAGTCTAAGAGTCTTCTCCAACACCACAGTTCAAAAACATCAATTCTTCTGCGCTCAGCTTTCTTTATAGTCCAACTCTCATATCCATGCATAACTATTGGAAAAACCAGAGCTTTTACTAGATGGACCTTTTTGGCAAAGTAATGTCTCTGCTTTTTAATATGCTGTCTAGGTTGGTCATAACTTTTCTTGGAATAACATATTTTGATTTCATGGCTGCAGTCACCATTTCCAGTGATTTTGGAGCCCCCAAAATAAAGTTTCTCATTATTTCCACATTTGCCATGAAGTGATGGGACCAGATGCCATGATCTTAGTTTTCTGAATGTTGAGCTTTAAGGCAACTTTTTCACTCTCTTCTTTCACTTTCATCAAGAGGCTCTTTAGTTCTTTGCCTTCTGCCATAAGGGTGGTGTCATCTTCATATATGAGGTTATTGATATTACTTCCAGTAATCTTGATTCTAGCTTGTGCTTTATCCAGCCCAGCATATCTTGTGATGTGCATATAAGTTAAATAAGCAGGGTGAAAATATACAGCCTTGACATACTCCTTTCCTGATTGGAAACCAGTCTGTTGTTCCATGAATAGTTCTAACTGTTGCTTCCTGGCCTGCATACAGATTTCTTAAGAGGCAGGTCAGGTGGTCTGGTATTCCTATCTCTTTAAGAATTTTCCAGAGTTTGTTGTGATTCACACAGTGGCTTTGGCATAGTCAATAAAGCAGAAGCAGATGTTTTTCTGGAACTCTCTTGCTTATTTGATGATCCAGCGGATGTTGGCAATTTGATCTCTGGTTCCTCTGCCTTTTCTAAATCCAGATCGAACATCTGGAAGTTCACGGTTCACAGACTATTGAAGCCTATGTTGAAGAATTTTGTGCAAGTGTGTGAGATGAGTGCAATTGTTCAGACGTTTGAGCACTCTTTGGCATTGCCTTTCTTTGGAACTGGAAAGAAAACCGACATTTTCCAGTCCTGTGGCCATTGCTGAGTTTTCCAAATTTGCTGGCATATTGAGTGCAGCACTTTCACAGCAACATCTTTTAAATTTGAAATAGCTCAAATGGAATTCCATCACCTCCACTAGCTTTGTTTGTAGTGATGCTTGACTTTGCCTTCCAGAATGTCTGGTTCTAGGTGAGTGATCACACCATCATGATTCTCTGGGTCATGAAGGTGTTTTTAGTATAGTTCTCCTGTGTATTCTTGCCACCTCTTCTTAATATCTTCTGCTTCTGTTAGGTCCATACCATTTCTTTCCTTTATTGAGCTGATTTTTGCATGAAATATTCCCCTGGTATCTCTCATTTCTTGAAGAGATCTCTAGTCTTTCCCATTCTATTGTTTTCCTGTATTTCTTTGCAATGATCACAGAGGAAGGCTTTCTTATCTCTCCTTGCTATTCTTTGGAACTCTGCATTTAAATGGATATATCTTTCCTTTTCTCCTTTGCCTTTCAGTTCTCTTCAGAGCTATTTGTAAGGCCTCCTCAAACAACCATTTTGCTTTTTTGCATTTCTTTTTCTTGGGGATGGTCTTGATCCGTGCCTCCTCTACAATGTCAAGAACTCCTGTCCATAATTCTTCAGGCACTCTGTCTATCAGATCTAATCCCTTGAATCTATTTGTCACTTCCACTGTATAATCGTAAGGGATTTGATTTAGGTTATATCTGAATGGTCTAGTGGTTTTCCCTACTTTCTTCCATTTAAGTCTGAATTTGGCCATAACTAGTTAATGATCTACGGAGAAGGCAATGGCACCCTAATCCAGTACTCTTGCCTGGAAAATCCCATGGACGGAGGAGCCTGGTGAGCTGCAGTCCATGGGGTCGCTGAGTTGGACGCGACTGAGAGACTTCACTTTCACTTTTCACTTTCATGCATTAGAGAAGGAAATGGCAACACACTCCAGTGTTCTTGCCTGGAGAATCCCAGGGATGGGGGAGCCTTGTGGGCTGCCATCTATGGGGTCCCACAGAGTTGGACACGTTTGAAGTGACTTAGCAGCAGCAGCAGCCGCAGTTATGATCTGAACCACAGCCAGCTCCTGGTCTTGTTTTTAATGACTGCTTAGAACTTCTCCATCTTTGGCTGCAAATATCATCATTCTGAGTTCAGTATTGATGATCATGTCCAAGCATCTGGTGATGTCCATGTGTAGAGTCTACTCTTGTGTGTTTGAAAGATGGTGTTTGCTATGACCAGTATGTTCTCTTGACAAAACTCTACAAGTCTTTGCCCTGCTCATTCTGTACTCCAAGGCCAAATTTGCCTGTTACTCCAGGTATTTCCTGACTTTCTACTTTTGCATTCCAGTCCCCTATCATGAAAAGGACATCTTTTTTTGGGTGTTAGTTCTAAAAGGTCTTGTAGGTCTTCATTAAATTTCAGCTTCTTCAGCATTACTGGTTGGGGAATACACTTGGATTACTGTGTTATTGAATGGTTTGCCTTTGAAACGAAGAGGTCATTCTGTCGTTTTTGAGATTGCATCCAAGGTCAGTTTTCATTCCAATCCCAAAGAAAGGTAATGCCAAAGAATGCTCAAACTACCACACAATTGCACTCATCTAACACCCTAGTAAAATAATGCTCAAAACTCTACAAGCCAGGCTTCAACAATACATGAACCATGAACATCCAGATAGTCATGTTGGTATTAGAAAAGGCAGAGGAACCAGAAATCAAATTGCCAACATCCGCTGGATCATCAAAAAAGCAAGAGAGTTCCAGAAAAACATCTATCTCTGCTTTATTGACTATGACAAAGCCTTTGACTGTGTGGATCACAAAAAAACTGTGGAAAATTCTTCAAGACATGGGAATACCAGACCAACTAACCTGCCTCTTGTGAAACCTGTGTACAGGGAAGGAAGCAACAGTTAGAACTGGACATGTAGCAACACACTGGTTCCAAATAGGAAAAGGAGTAGGTCAAGGCTGTGTATTGTCACCCTGCTTATTTAATTTATAAGCAGAGTACATCATGAGAAACACTGGGCTGGAGGAAGCAGAAGCTGGAATCAAGATTGCTGGAAGAAATATCAATAACCTCAGATATGCAGATGACACCACCCTTATGGCAGAAAATGAAGAGGAACTCAAAAGCCTCTTGATGAAAGTGAAAGTGGAGAGTGAAAAAGTTGGCTTAAAGCTCAACATTCAGAAAACGAAGATCATGGCATCCGGTCCCATCACTTCATGGCAAATAGTGGAAACAGTGGCTGATTTTATTTTACTGGGCTCCAAAATCACTGCAGTTGGTGATTGCAGCCATAAAATTAAAAGACACTTGCTCCTTGGAAGGAAAGTTATGACCAACCTAGACAGCATATTAAACAGCAGAGACATTACTTTGCCAACAAAAGCCCATATTATCAAGGCTATGGTTTTTCCAATAGTCATGTATGGATGTGAGAGTTGGACTATAAAGAAAGCTGAGCGCAGAAGAATTGATGCTTTTGAACTGTGGTGTTGGAGAAGACTCTTGAGTCCCTTGGACTGCAAGGAGATCCAACCAGTCCATCCTGAAGGAGATCAGTCCTGGGTGTTAATTGGAGGGACTGATGTTGAAGCTGAAACTCCAATACTGTGGCCACCTGATGCGGAGAGCTGACTCATTTGAAAAGACCCTGATGCTGGGAAGGATTTAAGGCAGGAGGAGAAGGGGACAACAGAGGATGGGATAGTTGGAGGGCATCACCGACACAATGGACATGGCTTTGAGTGGACTCCAGGAGTTGGTGATGGACAGGGAGGCCTGGTGTGCTGTGGTTCATGAAGTCTCAAAGAGTCAGACACGACTGAGCGACTGAACTGAACTGAACTGCATTTTGGACTCTCTTGTTCACTATGATGGCTACTCCATTTCTTCTAAGGGATTTTTGCCCACAGTAGTAGATATAATGGTCATTTGAGTTAAATTCACCCATTCCAGTCCATTTTAGTTTGCTGATTCCTAAAATATTGGTGTTTAATCTTGCCATCTCCCATTTGACCTCTTCCAATTTGCCTTGATTCACGGACCTACCATTCCAGGTTCCTATGCAATATTGCTCTTTATAGCATCGGACTTTACTGTCATCACCAGTCATATCCACAACAGAATATTGTTTTTGCTTTGGCTCCATCTCTTCATTCTTTCTGGAGTTATTTCTCCACTGATCTCCACTAGCATATTGGGCACCTACCAGCCTGGAGAATTCATTTTTCATTGTCCTATTTTTTTGCGTTTTCATACCCCTTTTCATGGGGTTCCCAAGGCAAGAATACTGAAGTGGTTTGCCATTCCCTTTTCCAATGGACCACATTTTGTCAGTTTAGGCTTAATTTTTGATGTTTAGAGAAAAATAAAAATAAAATATCTTCTGATCTGAAAGTGAAAAAGTTAGTATAATTGGAATTCAGTGCAGATATTACCAGAATGACGGTGACTGACATAACAGAATATCTCTGCTAGAAAACAAAGGTAGGAAGCTGCAGGATAAGAAACTATCAGGGGGGAAAAAAAGCAATTTTTGAGGAAATGAGTACAGTTTTTTTATTTTATTTTATTTTTTTAAATTTTTTTTTTTG
>SJYQ01002913.1:97804-117495 GCA_006410935.1 Redunca redunca | reverse complement strand
TTTTTTTTTGGTGGCTTTTTTTTTTTAATTTTTATTTTAACTTTAGTTTACTTTACATTACTGTATTGCTTTTGCCAAACATTGACATTTTGAACTAGCTTCACTGGAATTCAAAATATAAAGAGTACTATAGAGCTATGTTGGAGAAGGCAATGGCACCCCACTCCAGTACTCTTGCCTGGAAAATCCCATGGATGGAGGAGCCTGGTAGGCTGCAGTACATGGGGTTGCGAAGAGTCGGACATGACTGAGTGACTTTACTTTCACCTTTCACTTTCATGCATTGGAGAAGGAAATGGCAACCCACTCCAGCGTTCTTGCCTGGAGAATCCCAGGGACGGGGGGAGCCTGGTGGGCTGCCATCTCTGGGGTCGCACAGAGTCGGACACGACTGAAGCGACTTCGCAGCAGCAGCACAGAGCTATGTATTTTTAAAATAGTATGAAAATATAATAGCTTTTAATTATTGGGAGGCATTTTTTTCCCCATGTATTACTCTTATTTCTACGTTTCACCCAATGAGACACTGATTACCCTTCATTTCAGATGATCTTTTCAAGGGTATTTGAAGAGTGTACGGCCTTGGGAGAGAAATATATTGTCTATATCTGGAGCAAAGTGCCGGCTTGTTTACAGCCTTGATATGTAGAGATAGTATTTACTTCCAAAACAAAGTAAACATGCTTATATTTCATATAATAATGACTCATTTACGCCAGAGAAATGTTTAAATGAAACATTTTATGTAAAGTTGCCTTTCTAGGAAATTCTATAATGCAACACATTTTGAGTTATCTGTTTGAATGGGGAAAAGAGGACCAATGCAAGCAAGTAGATCATATGCAGGCTATAGCTATTGCTCTGAGTAATAAACTCTTGCCTCTGACCCAAGAGTCTTGTGTCTTTACCAGTGTTCATGAAACATGGCGCAGCAGGCTAACTTTGCAAGTAAATTCTCAGTCCCTTCAGAATATGGATATAACCATGTAGGACAATACATAACCACTTTTTTTTACTGTCTTGTCCCATATTTGAGAATTTTTGAATAAGTAGCTAAGTATAATAACTACTAACTTACATTTATTAATGAAGGTATAATTACCAATAGAATTATCTACTTTGGTATCAGTATATATGTTTTATAGGGAAAAATAGGGAATAAATACAGATCGGTAAGGAAATTCACCATGGATTTAAATATTGAGTCAGATTTACATTTTCAGTGATGTAAGCAGACNAGCAAACAAGCAGTAGCACAATGATCTGTTTTAAGTAAATAATTGAAAGACCCTTATGCTTAATCACATGAGATATTTATACTCTACTTGTTAAAATGAAAAGAAATTTTTAAAGCAATATGCATATCTGGTAGTTAAAATCTCTATATGGGTGGTTGGCATAAGGATAATTTTTTAAAAGAATTTCCCTCACTAAGTTAAAAAATTACTAAGAACGTGTATTCCTACGTAATGAAAAAAAAAGGTTTTTTTGTTTTTTTTTCAGTGTGTCTATGCAGAGCATATTAAATCTCCACACATTTAATGCTGAGGTCTAAAGATGCACATTGTGGCGGATTCTCACATTTGGATTGTGAAGCTAAACACTTGTGAATTGCTGCAACCTAGCATATGTTTCATAACCTAGTCTACCACCTCTAATAATAATTTGGTTATAGTTGTACTACAAAGGTGTTAGTTTTAAAACATGAGTATTAAAAAATTTAATTTGATATTCTAGTTTTTGCATACTTATAGATATTTAAAAAACATAAAGTAGGTTTTAAAACATTTAACATTCTTTTAATTTTATTTAACACATTCTCTTAAGAACTTTCTCTGCTGTCTCAATGTCAATATACTAAAGCAGCATCTTTATGGATGTTCTTTTCAGGTCAGTCTGTTTAAAAGGTCAATACTAATACTGTATTGTGCATACTTTATAATTCTTTCAAAAAACTCAGTGTATATAAATTATATGTAATTAACACATAACCTGTGTGAGGTCGATCACATAATGATAAAAAAGACAGGTCTTGGGGAGCCCCCCTGAATGAGGGATAAATATTCAAGCAAATTGAATATTTATTCAATATTTTTTCCATTAGAATATAAACATATGGGGCAGGAACTAATATTTATGTAACACCAACTGTATTCCAAGCATCATGTAATTAGTTTTTATACATTTGTCTTATAGCATGGTGTGTCATGACCAAACTCAAGTTTTATAACTTATAAGAAGGATACACAGGACTCAGAAACTCAGAACAGCAAAGGGAAAAGATTCATGGGGTGAAGTCCAGGAGAAACTAGAAGCAAACTAGTGACATTTCGCCAAAATGTGATGTCCACATAAACTCTGGTGTCTGAAACAGTCGCATAGGTAGTCAGTGCCTGTGTGACTGGCTCAGCTCCTTATACTCCAGCACCTTCACTTTCTGCTCATCCTACCCTGATGTAAAAATAAACATTCACCATAAACCATTTTAGGGTAAAAAACTATACCAGTTACTTTAGTGAGGATAATCTTATTGATATAAATGATATGAACTTATTGACAAAAATTGTTATGACAAAAATGACCAAAGTATCCCAGATGAAGTGATGCTGACAAAAATACATTAAAGGATATCTCTGGTATTTCCTGAGGTTGAAATTGCAATGGATAAAATACGGTAAAATATCTCAAACTTAAAAAAGAATATGAGAATTTTCCATCACATAGAAAACATTCTTACTCTTTTGTAAGTTTTATGATGAGTAGGAGGAGGCACTGTTCAAACTACTCTTGATAGGTTTTTTCTTTCAAAAAAAATTCAATTCTTAAATACATAATGCTTTATNATGAGTAGGAGGAGGCACTGTTCAAACTACTCTTGATAGGTTTTTTCTTTCAAAAAAAATTCAATTCTTAAAATACATAATGCTTTATACGACAGTGTACTAAATAGTTTTACTAGCACTTGCATTTTTCTATATTTTTAATTGAAATAAGAGCTTTTAATGTCTTGCTGTTCAGTCTCTAAGCTGTGTCTGACTCTGAGACCCCATAGATTGAAGCTCACCAGGCTTCTCTGTCCTCCATTATCTCCTGGGGTTTGCTCAAATTCATGTCCATTAAGTCAGTGATGCCATCCAATCATCTCATCATCTGCTGCCCCCTTCTCCTTTAGCCTTCAATCGTTCCCAACATCAGGGTTTTTTCCAGTGAGTTGGCTCTTCAAACCAAGTGACCTAAGTATTGGAACTTCAGCTTCAGTATCAGTTCTTTCAATGAACTTTCAAGGTTGATTTTCTTTAGCATTGACTAGTTTGATCTCCTTGCTATCTATGCAACTCTCAAGAGTCTTCTCCAGCACCATAGTTTGACAGCATCTGTTCTTTGGTGCTCAGCCTTCTTTATGGTCCAACTCTCACATCCATACATGACTTCTGGAGAAACCACAGCTTTGAATATATGGACCTGTGTCAGCAACGTGGTGTCTCTGCTTTTTAAAATGCTGTCTTGGTTTGCCATAGCTTTCCTTCTAAGGAGCAAATGTCTTTTAATTTCATGTCTACAGTCACTATCTGCAGTGATTTTGGAGCCCAAGAAAATAAAATCTGTGACTGCTGCCAGTTTTTTCTTTCTATTTGCCATGAAGTGATGTGACTGGATGCTATGATCTTAGCTTGTTGAATGTTGAGTTTTAAGCCAGCTTTTTCACTCTCCTCTTTCACTCTCATCAAGAGGCTCTTCAGTTCCTCTTCACTTTCTGCCATTAAAACTGTATTATCTGCACATTTAAGGTTGTTGATATTTCTCCTTGGCAATCTTGAATCCAGCGTGTGATCATCCAGCCCAACATTCGCATGATATAATCTGTCTATTAGTTAAAAAGTACAAAGTCTTGTTGCACTCTTTTCCCAATTTGAATTAGACCATTCCATGGCCTAGACAACCTAGCTGCTGCTGCTGCTGCTGCTGCTAAGTTGCTTCAGTCGTGTCTGACTCTGTGCGACCCCATAGATGGCAGCCCACAAGGCTCCCCCGTCCCTGGGACTCTCCAGGCTAGATCACTGGAGTGCATTGCCATTTCCTTCTCCAATGCATGAAAGTGAAAAATGAAAGTGAAGTGGCTCAGTCGTGTCCGACTCCAAGCGACCCCATGGACTGCAGCCTATCAGGCTTCTCCGTCCATGGGATTTTCCAGGCAAGAGTACTGGATTAGGGTGCCATTGCCTTCTCCAAGAAAACTTAGACAGCATATTAAAAAGCAGAGACATTACTTTGCCAACAAAGATCTGTCTAGTCAAATCTATGGTTTTTCCAGTAGTCATGTATAGATGTGTGAGTTGGACTCTAAAGAAAGCTGAGTGCTGAAGAATTGATGCTTTTGAACTGTGCTGTTGGAGACTCTTCCTTTGGATTGCAAGGAGATGAAACCAGTTGATTGTAAAGGAAAGCAGTCCTGAATATTCATTGGAAGGACTGATGCTGAAGCTGAAACTCCAANCTTTAGCATAGGCAATGAAGCAGAAATAGGTGTTTTTCTGGAACTCCTTTGCTTTCTCCATGATCAAAAGAATGTTAGCAATTTGATCTTTGTCTCCTCTGCCTGTTTGAAAGCCAGCTTGTACATCTGGAAGTTCTCAGTTCACCTACTGCTAAAGTGTAACTTGATATTTTGAGCATTTCTTTGCTAGCATGTCAAATTAGCACAGTTGTCTAGAAGTTTGAATATTCTATGGCATTGTCCTTCTTAGGGATTGGAATGAAAACTGACTTTTTCAGTCCTTTGGTCACTGCTTAATTATCCAAATTTACTGACATATTGAGTGCAGTACTTTGATAGCATAGTCATTTAGGATTTAAATAGCTCTCCTGGAATTCCATTACCTCCACTAACTTGATCCATAGTAATATTTCCTAAGGCCTGCTTGACTTCACACTCCATGGTATTTGGTTCTAGGTGAGGGAATCACACCATCCTGTTTCTCCGGGTCATTAAGAACCTTTTTATACAGTTCTTTTGTGTATTCTTGCAACTCTTTCTTCTTGTGTTAGGTCCTTATCATTTCTGTCTTTTATCGTACCCATCATTGCATGAAAAGTTTTCTTGACAGCTCCAATTTTCTTGAAGTAATCTCTAGTCTTTCTAACACTACTGTTTTCCTTTATTTGTTGGCATTGCTCACTTAAGAAGGCTTTCTCATCTCTCCTTGCTATTCTCTGGAGTTCTGCATTCAGTTGAGTACATCATTCCCTTTCTTCCTTGCCTTTCACTTCTGTTCTTTCTTCAGTTATTTGTAAAACCTCCTCAGGCAACCACTTTGCCTTCTTGTGTTTCTTTTTCTTTGGGATGGTTTTGATCACAGCCTCCTGTACGGTGTTACAAACTTCCATCCATAGCTCTTCAGACACTGTGTACCAGATCTGGTGCCTTGAATCTATTTGTCCCTTTACTGTATAATCATTGGAGAAGGAAATGGCAACCCACACCAATACTCTTGCCTGGAAAATCCCATGGACAGAGGAGCATGGTAGGCTACAGTCCATGGGGTTTCAAAGAGTTGGACATGACTGAGCGACTTCACTTTCACTTTGTATAATCATACAGGATTTGATTTAGGTCATACATGTATGGGCCAGAGGTTTTCCCTACTTTTTTCAATTTGAGCCTAATTTTGCAATAAGGAGCTCATGATCTGAGTGACAGTCAATTTCAGGGCTTGTTTTTGCTGACTGTGTAGATCTTCCACATCATTGGCTACAAAGAACATAATCAGTCTGATTTCAACATTGACCATCTGGTGATGTCCCTGTGTAGTCTCTTGGATTGTTGGAAAAGGGTATTTGCTATGACCAGCATGTTATCTTGACAAAATTATTTTAGATTTTGCCTTGCTTCATTTTGTACTCTGAGGCCAAACTTGCTTGTTTTTCAGAGTATCTTTTGAGTTCCTTCTTTTGCATTCCAATCCTCTATGATGAAAAGGACATATTTTTTTCATGATGGTAGTTACAGAAGATGTTGTAGATCTTCATAGAACCATTCAACTTCAGCTTCTTTGGCATGGGTGTTTGGGGCATAGACTTCGATTACTGTGATATTGAATGGTTTGCCTTGGAAACGAATCAGGACCATTCTATTGCTTCTGTTGTTGCATCCTAGTACTGCATTTAAGACTCTTTTGTTTTGTTTTGTTTTGTTTATGAGGACTACTCCATTTCTTCTAAGAAAACTTTGCCCATAATAGTAGATATAACAGTCATCTGAATTAAATTTGCCCATTCCTGTCCTTTTTAGTTCACTGATTCCTAAGATTCATTCTTGTCATCTTTTACTTTACCACATTCAATTTACCTTGATTCATGGACCTCACATTCTAGGTTTCTATGCAATATTGTTCTCTACAGCATTGGACTTTACTTTCACCACCAGATATATCCACAACAGAACATTGTTTTTTCTTTAGCCCAGACGCTTCATTCTTTCTGTAGCTATTAGTAATTGCCTTCTGCTCTTCCCCAGAAGCATTCTAGATACCTTGCAACCTGGAAGGCTCATCTGGTGTCATATCTTTTTGCCTTTTCATACTCTTTATGAGGTTCCCATGGCAAGAATACTGGAGTGGGTTGCCATTTCCTCCTAAAATGGACCATGGTTTGTCTGGACTCTTCACTATGACCTGTCTGTCTTAGGTGGTCCTGCACAGCATGGCTCATAGCTTCACTGAGTTATGTAAACCCCTTCACCATGACAAGGCTGTGAACCATGAAGGGGTTTTAATGTCTAGACAAAAATTTAGAAGTCATGAAAGACTCTAAATTTTTACTTAGTTACTTTTTAAAATTGTTTTAACTGTGCTTAAAAACAATAAATTTATCATCTTAACCATTTTTAAGTATATAGTTCAGTAGTGTTAAATATATTCACATTCTTGTAATATCTCCAGAATTTTTTCACCTTGCGAAATGGAGACTCTATGTTCTTTAGGCAGCTTCTCATTTTTACCTTTGCCTAGTCCCTGGTAACCAAATTCTACTTTCTGTTTTTATGAATTTGATTATTTTAAATATCTTGTACATGGAATTATGTGGTGTTTGCTTTTTGTGACTGGCTTATTTCACTTAACCTAGTGTCCCAAAACAGTGGAAACAGTGTCAGACTTTATTTTTTTGGGCTCCAAAATCACTGCAGATGGTGATTGCAGCCATGAAATTAAAAGATGCTTACTCCTTGGAAGAAAAGTTATGACCAACCTAGATAGCATATTCAAAAGCAGAGACATTACTTTGCTGACTAAGGTCTGTCTAGTCAAGGCTATGGTTTTTCCTGTGGTCATGTATGGATGTGAGAGTTGAACTGTGAAGAAGGCTGAGCGCAGAAGAATTGATGCTTTTGAACTGTGGTGTTGGAGAAGACTCTTGAGAGTCCCTTGGACTGCAAGGAGATCCAACCAGTCCATTCTGAAGGAGATCAACCCTGGGATTTCTTTGGAAGGAATGATGCTAAAGCTGAAACTCCAGTACTTGGGCCACCTCATGCGAAGAGTTGACTCATTGGAAAAGACCCTGATGCTGGGAGGGATTGTGGGCAGGAGGAGAAGGGGACGACCCAGGATGAGATGGCTGGATGGCATCACCGACTCAATGGACATGAGTCTGAGTGAACTCTGGGAGTTGGTGATGGACAGGGAGGCCTGGCGTGCTGTGATTCATGGGGTCACAAAGAGTAGGATACGACTGAGCGACTGAACTGAACTGAAGTGTCCCAAAGGTTCATTCTTGTTGTACATGAGACAGAATTTCCTTCCTTGTTAATTAGAGTGAATTGAGTTGAATTATATTTGATTGTACATAATTACTACATTTTGTTTATGCATTTGTTTCTCCATTTATTTATGGATAGACATTTGGGTGGCTTCCACATTTTGGCATTGTGAATAGTGCTGCAATGAATACTAGAATACTAATATATTTTCAAGACCCTGATTTCAACTCTTGGATAAATACCCAGAAGTGTAATTGCTGGATCGTAAAATCCTCACAGGCCAGTACAGATGGAGGCTATGAATGCTCATATCTCCCTAATAAAACCTCTGTTCACAAACTTGAGTTGTATCAGAACTGCCAAAAGGGTGCCTTAAAACAACTTACTAGACCCTCCCTCCATCCCCTAAGTCTCTGATTTGGGAGGCTCTATTTTTTAATTTTTTGAAGAATTGCCATACTGTTTTCCATAGTGGTAGTACCATTTCTCAATAATTATCAAGATTGCTTGCATAACTTTAAGCTGCATGGTGATTTTTATTAATAGTCCTATAATTCTATGTAAAGTGAGAATCAGGTGTGGAAAGAGAGAATATATATGTAGAAACACACATACATAATTCATTTAACACTGTGTTATGAGGCCTTTTTTTATTATTTGCAAGAACTGATTATGTGAACCTCTTCTTATATATGAGCAATAAAGGATAAGTTTGGGGCCTGATTATTTGAATATAAGGAATTGACATAACTGGAGATGGGGAAAGCTACTGAAAGAATAAGTCTCTATAAAAAAAATCAATTAAGTTTTGACAGTTTGAGAGTTTTATATCATACAACCAAATTGGGATGCTGAAAAGTCAGTTGGCTAAAGAGGTCCTGAGTTACAGAGAAAGGTCTGAGCTATAGACTGATACTTGGGAGTTGAAGGAATGTGGACCATCTTTGAAAGCAGGGCCAGCTAGAAAATTTGTGGAGACCAGGGCAGAAAAAAAGAAAGAAAGAAAGAAAGAAAAGAAAAGGTATTAATTACCCTATTCAAAAAGCAAGAAAAAAGTTTCTTCCTTCCTTCTGAAGTCTCTCTTTCAGTGTGTCATAATGCTTTTTATATGCTTTTTAGACTTTCTCTAGTGTGAGATTTTTCAGAGAAGGCAATGGCACCCCACTCCAGTACTCTTGCCTGGGAAGTCCCATGGGTGGAGGAGCCTGGTAGGCTGCAGTCCATGGGGTCATGAAGAGTTGGACACAACTGAGCAACTTCACTTTCACTTTTCACTTTCATGCATTGGAGAAGGAAATGGCAACCCACTCCAGTGTTCTTGCTTGGAGAATCCCAGAGTTGGGGGAGCCTAGTGGTCACACAGAATTGGACATGACTGAAGCGACTTAGCAGCAGCAGCAGCAGTGTGAGATTTTTACGAATTGGGTGCAAATCCTCACAGATGCCTTGGGCCCCACCTTGCAATTTGCCCTACAGGGCAGTAAACACCCAACATCGATGCTCTTTGCTCCTGCACCCAGGTCCCTGACAGGGTGTGAAAGGTGGTAGCAGACAGTAGGGCAGAAGGCAAGGAACTCATCCTGAGGATGCTGGATGGGTAGTGAAAGGAGGGAATGCATCTGAGATACGACTTCAAGTGCTTGGCTCATGCTCCTTCCCACCCCGACCCCCCTGTCAAACTTCATTTTCAAAGGCCACATTCAAAGATAAAATTATCAACAATTTCGATATAGACATTTCAGAGCATTGAATCCTAAGCAGGGACCTGTGCCTCTGCAGTGGTTGCACACTTCAAAGCTACCCAGTTGAATGAGTCATGTAGAGGGCTTAGTGCAGAAAGAAAAGTGAAGAATTAGCTCTGATATACTTGACCATGGATTTTCCCTGTAGCTCAGATGATGAATCTGCCGACAATGCAGGAGACCCGGGTTCGATCATTGGTCAGAAAGATCCTCTGAAGAAGGGAATGACAATACTCCAGTATTCTTGCCTGGAGAATCCCATGGACAGAGGAGCCTGGTGGGCCAGAGTCCATGGGGTTGCAAAGAGTCAGACACAACTGAGCGACTAACACTACTACCACTATACTTGACCATAAAGAGGCAGAAAACCAGAATCCACAAGTAGAGGAGACTGAAAGGTGATGGGGAGTAATGAGGCAGAGTAGACAAGACAAGACAAGAAAGCTGTTGGTGATGAGTGTGAATTATGGAGAAATGTTGCCACGAGGCTGAGTAAAAATGAAAATGGACATTTGGATTTCATATCCAGTCCCATCAATGTCTTTGACAAGGATGGTTTTAGTGGAGCATTGAGGGTTGAAAGCCTAAATGGTTAAATCTTGAGAGTGAATGGGAGAAGGATTGAAAGCTGAACTTGGGCTACTCTTTCAAGATATTTTTCTGTAAGAAAAATAAAGGACAAAGAGATGGGCTATAGAGTTAAAATACTTTTTTAAAAGATGTGAGAAATGTCAGTAAATATGGTTTATTATAAAAACCATGAAATTGGCAACTTGTAGCAACTCACACATCTGCAAGTGGAAAATTGATGCATCAAATTATCCTGTCTGTCTCTATAACATGAATCTCTCATGCTGAGTTTAGAGCATGGTGATGGAGTCAAACCAGCTTGAACATTCAGATTTAAATTCTTAGCACCAACCTGTAAATGTATGTACTATATTTTTTATTTTTATTTTTTATAATTTTAACTGAGATATAATTGACACATGCATCAGTTTAAGGTATATAGCATAATGATTTATATACATCATGAAATTATCACAATATTTAGGGAACATCATTTCATACAAATAAAAAGTAAATAGAAAAAGACAGTTTTCCTTAAGATGAGAACTCAGGATTTACTCTCGTAACAACTTTGATATGTAACATGCAGCAATGTAATAATATTTATCATGTTGTATATTAAATTCCCATTTCCTTTGGGAATGGTGGCACGAGCCCTGGAGTTCCTGTCGAGTTTCCTGTGGAGTGTGCCTCCTCTTCAGGTGGGCCAGGAACACCGGGAATCCATTCCCGACGAAGTACTTATTTATCTTACAATTGGAAGTATGTTCCTTTCAGCTGCTTTCATCCAATTCCTCCTTCTCTCAGCCCACCCAACTCTGATAACCACAAATCTGATCTCCTTTTCAATGATTTGTTTGTTTTTGAACTATAATAAATGACCTAAAATATTATGTTAGTTCCTGTAATACAATATAGTAATTTTGTGTTTCTATACATTTCAAAATGATCACTATGATAAGTCAAGCTTTGTCATCATACAGAAATATTGCATAGGGGTTGACTACTATATTCCCCATATTGTGCATTTTATAGCTATGATTTATTTATTTTGCAACTGAAAGTTTGTACCACTATGTCCCTTACCTATTTCTTTCTTCCATAATAATTTAAATGACCTTGAGTTCTTTTGTGGAATTTTATATAATAGATTATTATTTTATTCAGTGTTATAAGAACATGAATGTGTTTTCTTAATATTCATTTTAAATGAAATCCTTTGGACATAATAAAAGTGGCCAATTCATTAATCTATTTATTTTTCCTTTCCAAATATTCTTTCTCCATTATTAAGTACAGACCATACCATTATGGTAAATTTTAATAAATTATACGGTAAAAATTGGGATTCCCTGGTGGCTCAGATGGTAAAGCGTCTGCCCGCAATGCCGGAGACCGGGTTTGATTCCTGGGTTGGGAAAATCCCCTGAAGAAGGAAATGGCAACCCACTCCAGTATTCTTGCCTGGGAAATCCCATGGACAGAGGAACCGGACACGACTGAGCGACTTCACTTTCACAGTAAAATTATGTCATTTAAATTTATATGAAAAAAAATTAATGGTTTTGACATACTTACATAAATATTAACCCTTCAATAGGTAAATTAAGTATGCATTATAAAACCTCAGTTCCCTATTTCAAAGTAAGTACTTCAATTCCTGATGTTTCTTTTAAAATTTTCCTATTACAATATTAGCAAGCTTTCTAATTTGGTTTACCTCCTACATAACTGCTTATTAATGTGTAAAGCCTAGATTAAAATAAACCCAACACAGGGTACATTTATGTAATGATAATTATACTAAGACTGTACTAAAATGTCTCATTTCTAACCTTGCTCCATCAGTAATGACTTTAAAATGAAGACATAACTTTTTCTAAAGTCTATGCAAAAAGATGCAAGATTAAAACAGCAGAGTATCAAAAGTTACATGTTAGAAGGAATTAGAATAAGTAGTGAAAGTGTTGTAGAGAGAGATACAGGTAAAAAGACAGACAGTTTTTCAGAAAGCAGATTACTTACCAAAGCAATTTCAAAATTACATATCGTTAACATTTAACTGTGTTCTGAGACACCTGTAGNGTTTTGTGTTGATGTATGGCAAAACTTCAGTTATTTTAAAGTTGATTATATTTTGGAGTATGATTAGAAACAGTAATTTTAATTAAAAATAAGAAAATAACCAAGGTTATTTGACATTTCCTCCCTTCCTCCTTTCATTCCATCTCTCCTTCTTTTCTTCCTTCATTCCTTTTTTGCTATTTTCCATTATTTTTTGGGAATAACAAATTTATCTGGGAGATCTGCTCTTGGAACTGTCTTTTTATATATTTATAATTCTTTTGTTGGCATATACACTAAAACATTATGTGTTCATTTTTTTCTTCTCCCAAATTGAAATTTTTACTTTTCTTCAATCATAATTTAAGACAGTCCACAAGAGGCAAGAATTTATTATTGTTATTTCGTCTTAGCCTCTAACAGGTACTGTACTGAATACAAAATCTGAAAGGTTTCATGGACTATTTTGAGGCAATGAGGAGAAGAAAAATGTTAAAAGGTTTATGAGTTGGTTATATTAATTAATATTCCTCGCTTTTAGAGAGATGATAAATATTCTATATAATAGAAATAATTAATATTGGGATCAATTATTTATTCTGAAAACAGCTGAAATTTATAAAATAATTTACATACTGTATTTTGATGAATCTGTGTGCTTAGTCATTCAGTCATGGCTGACTCTGTGACCCCATGGACCATAGCCCACTATGCTCCTCTGTCCATGGGGGTTCTACTGGAGTGGGTAGCCATACCTTCCTCCAGGGGATCTTCCCAACCCAGGGATCAAACCCAGGTCTCCCACATTGCAGGCATATTCTTTACCATCTGAGCCACCAGGGAAGCCCTGTGTATGAATCTATATGGATGCATAATTATACTGTATCATGTGTGCGCCTTTCACTCATAGGAATCTCCAGATGTGGACTGCTTGTTTCCATGAAGACAGCTGCTCAAGAATTCTATTTTGAAGGAAGTCTCACATATATATAAAACTAGACATACATCCATAATATTTTACATCTTTTTAACTTTAGAAAAAAAGCAGAGAATATGTATAATCAATGAACATGCTTTAATTATCATTAACACAGTCAAGTTAGAATTCATATTTTCTCTAACATAGCAAGCTTGACACTTCTGTATGTAACTAAAATATCCCAGATTACTGAGACTTATGATTTAGGCTCATTTCTTCCGTTTTCTTTTAAGTTGAAACCACTCAACCCTGCATATAAAACTCCTTTTCTAAGAAGTAAAATAAAATCATGTCTGGCTAGAAGCAGAAAATTTAGTTATACTGTGAATGTAACCCATTTAAAGTAGTCGTATTTTATGCCTCGCAGATTTAAATGGATCAACTTACTTAAGTAACTGAACACAGACAGCCTTGAAAGGAAAACCTAACAACTGAAACAATGTGATGATGTTATCTTGCAAGTTTCCTTCTTCTGTGTTCCATTCCCTTATCTAAGCTTTAGTTTTATTTATTTATTCTTTCTCCCTGTGGCAGTTACTTTGAAGAGACAATAGAAAAAAATGAGGATTATTTCTATGTTCTCAGCTATTAAAACAATTCTGTTTCACTCTCAGTGTTTTTTTTTTTTTTTTCCCCCTTCTCTAAGTATCTTAGGTATCATGCATATATACGTTATTACAGCAGGAAATGACAACCCACTCCAGTATTCTTGCCTGGGAAATCCTATGGACAAAGGAGCATGGTGGGCCACAGTCCATGGGCTTGCAAAGGAATTGCACATGACAGACCACCTGACCTGCCTCTTGCAAAATCTGTATGCAGGTCAGGAGGCAACAGTTAGAACTGGACATGGAGCAACAGACTGGTTCCAAATAGGAAAAGAAGTACGTCAAGGCTGTATATTGTCACCCTGCTTGTTTAACTTATATGCAAAGTACATCATGAGAAACGCTGGGCTGGAAGAAGCACAAGCTGGAATCAAGATTGCCGGAAGAAATATCAATAACCTCAGATATGCAGATGACACCACCCTTATGGAAGAAAGTGAACAGGATCTCAAAAGCCTCTTGATGAAAGTGAAAGAGGAGAGTGAAAAAGTTGGCTTAAAGCTCAACATTCAGAAAATGAAGATCATGGCATCTGGTCCCATCACTTCATGGGAAATAGATGGGGAAACAGTGGAAAGAGTGTCAGACTTTATTTTTTTGGGCTCCAAAATCACTGCAGATGGTGACTGCAGCCATGAAATTAAAAGACACTTACTCCTTGGAAGAAAAGTTATGACCAACCTAGATAGCATATTCAAAAGCAGAGACATTACTTTGCCGACTAAGGTCCGTCTAGTCAAACTATGGTTTTTCCAGTAGTCATGTGTGGATGTGAGAGTTGGACTGTGAAGAAAGCTGAGTGCGGAAGAATTGATGTGTGTGAACTGTGGGGTTGGAGAAGACTCTTGAGAGTCCCTTGGACTGCAAGGAGATCCAACCAGTTCATTCTATAGGAGATCAGCCCTGGGTGTTCTTTGGAAGGAATGATGCTAAAGCTGAAACTCCAGTACTTTGGCCACCTCATACAAAGAGTTGACTCATTGGAAAAGACTCTGATGCTGGGAGGGATTGGGGGAAGGAGGAAAAGGGGACAACCGAGGATGAGATGGCTGGGTGGCATCACTGACTCGATGGACGTGGGTCTGAGTGAACTCCAGGAGTTGGTGATGGACAGGGAGGCCTGGCATGCTGCGATTCATGGGGTTGCAATGAGTTGGACATGACTGAGCGACTGAACTAAACTGAACTGAGTGACTGAGCATATATCTACTTTATAAGTATTTCCTAAAGCATCAGTCAGTCAGTTCAGTCACTCAGTTGTAACTGACTGTTTGGGACCCCATGGACTGCAGCACACCAGGCTTCAATGTCTATCATCAACTCTTGGAGCTTGCTTAAACTCATGTCCATCGAGTCGAGGATGCCATCCAACCATCTTGTCTTCTGTCGTCCCCTTCTCCTCCTGCCCTGTGGGATAAGGAGGGAGGTGGAAGGGGGGTTCAGGATGGGGAACACATGTACACTCATGGCTAATCCATGCCAATGTATGGCAAAAACCACTACAGTATTGTAAAATAATTAGCCTCCAATTAAAATAAATTAAAAAAAAAAAAAAAAAGCTTTCCCAGCATCAGGGTCTTTTCCAATGAGTCAGTTCTTCACATCATGTGGCCAAAGTATTGGAACTTCAGCTTCATCATCAGTCCTTCCAGTGAGTAACCCAGACTGATTTCCTTTATGATTGACTGGTTTGATCTCCTTGCAGTCCAAGGGACTGTCAAGAGTCTTCAACATCAGAGTTCAAAAGCGACAGTTCTTCGATGCTTGACTTTCTTTATGGTTCAACTCTCACATCCATACATGACTACTGGAAAAACCATAGCTCTGACTAGCCAGACCTCTGTCAATAAAGTAATATCTCAGCTTTTTATATGCTGCCTCGGTTGGTCATAGCTTTTCTTCCAAGGAGCAATGTTTTTCATTTTTTGGCTACGGTCACTATCTGCAGTGATTTTGGAGCCCAAGAAAATAAAATCTGTCACTATTTCTATAGTTTTCCCACCTATTTGCCATGAAGTGATGGGACCAGAAGCCATGATCTTCATTTTTTGAATGTTGAGTTTAAAGCCAGGTTTTTCACTCTCCTCTTTCACTTTCATCAAGAAGATCTTTAGTTCCTCTTCATTTTCTGCCATAAAAGTGGTGTCATCTGCATATCTGAGGCTTTTGATATTTCACCTAGCAATCTTGATTCCAGCTTGTGCTTCATCCAGCCTGGCATTTCACATATACTCTGCATAGAAGTTAAATGAGCAGGACAATATACAGCCTTGACGTACTCCATTCCCAGTTTGGAACAAGTCATTTGTTCCATGTCAGTTCTAACTTCTGCTTCTTGACCACCAAAGATTTCTCAGAAGGCAGGGATGGTGGTCTGGTATTCCTATCTCTTTCAGAATTTTCCACAGTTTATTGGGATCCACACAGTAAAAGGCTCTGGCATAGTCAATAAAGCAGAAGTCGATGTTTTTCTAGAAATCTCTTGCTTTTCCTATTATCCAGTCAATGTTGCAAATTTGATTTCTGATTCCTCTGCTTTTTTTTAAATCCAGCTTGAACATCTGGAAGTTCTCAGTTCTTGTACTGTTGAAGCCTTACTTGGAGAATTTTGGGCATTACTTTGTTAGTATGTGAGATGAGTACAATTGTGTGTTAGTTTGAACATTCTTTGGCATTGTCTTTCTTTGGGATTGGAAAGAAAATTGACTATTTCCAGTCCTGTGTCCACTGCTGAGTTTTCCAAATTTGCTGGCATATTGAGTGCAGCACTTTCACAGCATCATCTTTTAGGATTTGAAATAGCTCAACTGGAATTCCATCACCTCCACTAGCTTTATTTGTAGCTATGCTTCCTATGGCCCACTTGATTTCTTAAAGCACAACATGATCTAAAACAAAATTAATTGAAGTGGGTGGAATATATCTTCCTTTTTTTTAAGAAAGTGTCAATGTTAATGGAAATTACAATTGAGTGAAGTAGCTAGGCCGGTTCAACTTGTTTTTTTAACTAGAATTGCTGTTAGACTAAAATTCTGTTCAGAAGCATTCTCACTGTAGGTCTTTTTAAGGACAATTTGCAAGTGATGCCAAATTAAGAAGTACAGGCTAATGTTCTAGGGCCTTCTGGATACTATAGCCTGTAAAAGAGGCTTCAGTAAATGCCTGATTCTTGTTAATGTTGGTTGGACTGTATAAAGTTTGTCTGGCCAGCATAATATTATCTATCCAAAAGAGACTAGAAAGTTGGAGTTGTTATTTAAATAAGCATCAAACGTACCCTCTGCTTAGTTATTCAGAGCCAAAAAAATAGCATAAAAATTCTAATGTAGTAAAAAATGTACATTTCCTCAAATACCATTAGGCAACCCAAAAGCTTTAAACAAACAACTGGCACATTTATTTTGACATGAAAAATGAACCTCAACAAGGATAATGGGAAACACACACCAGCAATAATACTTGTCTTCTCATCATGGATCATAGCCTTGGCCTGGAGACCTCCTTTCCTCTGTGCTGAAGTACCAGCAGTTAGAAAAGCCAATATCTTGGGGCTTTCAGCTGTGTTCAGGTCTTAGCCATGGCCCTGTGTAGGCAAAAATGTGTCAGAGTAGTTGGCAATATAATGACCCAGAACTGTTATGTCTGTTGGCAAAATGCAGGCTGGCATAAGGTTGCTCCATATGTGCTTCCAACTAAACGCTGATTTGCCAGATTTATCAAGCAGCCACATACAGATTTGAGGGCCTATCCATGAGCCTTAGTAGCACTGCACATTTATAATGGTGGTAAAGGAATGGGAAGATAACTTTTCCCCCACATTTGAACTTAAGATTAATTTCTAGGTCATTTGAATGTCTTATTTTAAAAACCAGTCAAAATCATTTATAATTTATAGTGAGTGAGTTTTAGGTTAGCTATCAGGCTTAGCTCATTTGTTAAAGAATCCATCTGCAATGCAGGATACCCTGGTTAAATCCTGTGTGGGGAAGATCTACTGAAGAAGGGATAGGCTATCCACTCCAGTATTCCATGGCTTCCCTTATGGCTCAGCTGATAAAGAATCCACCTGCAATGCTGGAGACCTGGGTTCAATCCCTGGATTGGGAAAATCCCCTATAGAAGGGAAAGGGTCCTCCCTCTAGTATTCTGGCCTGGATAATTCCATGGACTGTATAGTCCATGGGATCGCAAAGAGTCAGAGACGACTGAGCAACCTTCACTTTAGGTCTGGAGAAACATTTGACAAAAATTTGCCTTTAAGTTTCTTACTTTTGGATCAGAAAACTGAAATCCAGAGAAATAACATATAATGTCCATAAAACAAAACACTTAAAATCCATGCTCTTCAAATCCTGGATTATGAACTCTTCCAGTGGTACAAAGGTCACTTTTACATTGCTGGAAGTTGAGTTAGTCCTTTGTTCATTTATGCAGCAATTATTTATGAAGACTAGTCATATATTGATTGTTGTTGTTTAGTCACTTAGTCATGTGACTACCCACTCTTTTATGAGTAGCTGAACTGCAACCTGCAGGCTCTTCTGTCCATGGATTCTCCAGGCAAGAATACTGGAGTGGGTTGCCATTTCTTTCTCCAGAGGATCTTCCTGACTCAGGTATAGGACCCTCTCTCCTGCAAGTCACCTGCATTGCAGGTGAATTCTTTCCTGCTGAATCACTGAGAAAACCCTAATCATTGGGTTCACTTGATGGATCAATGGTAAAGAATCCGCCTGCCAATTCAAGAGACTTGGGTTTAATCCCCCCAAATTTGTCAAAACTAATGTCAAGTATCTTTTTCCTTACATTCTCTGTTAAAAGTTTCACAGCTTTAGGTCTTAAATTTAAGTCTTAACTCGATATCAAATTGATTGTTTTGAGTAGTGTAAGGTTCAGCAGAATTCTTCTGAGTGTAAATATCTAGTTTTCCCATCACCATTTACTGAAAAAATTTTCCATGTGTTTGTTAGCCATCCGTATGTCTTCTTTGGAGAAATGTCTATTTAGGTCTTTGGCCCATTTTTTGATTGGGTCATTTTTTTTTTTTCTGGAATTGAGCTGCATAAGTTGCTTGTATATTTTTGAGATTAGTTGTTTGTCAGTTGCTTCATTTGCTATTATTTTCTCCCAAGCAGAAGGCTGTCTTTTCACTTTGCTTATATTTTCCTTTGTTGTGCAGAAGCTTTTAATTTTGATTAGATCCCATTTGTTTATTTTTGCTTTAATTTCCAGAATTCTGGGGGGTGGATCATAGAGGATCCTGCTGTGATTTATGTCAGAGAGTGTTTTGCCTATGTTCTCCCCTAGGAGTTTTATAGTTTCTGGTCTTACATTTAGATCTTTAATCCGTTTTGAGTTTATTTTGTGTGTGGTGTTAGCTCAACATCACTCATTATCAGAGAAATGCAAATCAAAACCACAATGAGGTACCACTTCACACCAGTCAGAATGGCTGCAATCCAGAAGTCTGCAAGCAATAAATGCTGGAGAGGGTGTGGAGAAAAGGGAACCCTTTTACATTGTTGGTGGGAATGCAAACTAGTACAGCCACTATGGAGAACAGTGTGGAGATTCCTTAAAAAATTGCAAATAGAATTGCCTTATGACCCAGCAATCCCACTGCTGGGCATACACACCGAGGAAACCAGAATAGAAAGAGACACATGTACCCCAATGTTCATTGCAGCACTGTTTATAATAGCCATAACCAGAACATGGAAACAACCTAGATGTCCATCAGCAGATGAATGGATAAGAAAGCAGTGGTACATATACACAATGGAGTATTACTCAGCCATTAAAAAGAATACATTTGAATCAGTTCTAAGGAGATGGATGGAACTGGAGCCGATTATACAGAGTGAAGCAAGCCAGAAAGAAAAACACCAATACAGTATACTAACGCATATATATGGAATTTAGAAAGATGGGGATGATGACCCTGTATGCGAGACAACAAAAGAGACTCAGAT
>SJYQ01002913.1:47568-66331 GCA_006410935.1 Redunca redunca | reverse complement strand
ATGGAATATTTCTCCATCTATTAGTGTCCTCTTTGATTTCTTTCATCAGTGTTTTATAGTTTTCTATATATAGGTCTTTAGTTTCTTTAGGTAGATATATTCCTAGGTATTTTACTGTATTCGTTGCAATGGTGAATGGAATTGTTTCCTTAATTTCTTTTTCTTCTTTCTCATTATTAGTGTAAAGGAATGCAAGGTATTTCTGTGTGTTGATTTTATATCCTGCAACTTGACTATATTCGTTGATTAGCTCTAGTAATTTTCTGGTGGAGTCTTTAGGGTTCTCTATGTAGAGGATCATGTCATCTGCAAACAGTGAGAGTTTTACTTCTTCTTTTCCAATGTGGATTCCTTTTATTTCTTTTTCTGCTCTGATTGCTGTGGCCAGAACTTCCAGAACTATGTTGAATAGTAGCGGTGAGAGTGGGCACCCTTGTCTTGTTCCTGACTTTAGGGGAAATGCTTTCAATTTTTCACCATTGAGGATGATGTTTGCTGTGGGTTTGTCATATATAGCTTTTATTATGTTGAGGTATGTTCCTTCTATTCCTGCTTTCTGGAGAGTTTTAATTATAAATGGATGTTGAATTTTGTCAAAGGCCTTCTCTGCATCTATTGAGATAATCATATGGCTTTTATTTTTCAATTTGTTAATATGGTGAATCACATTGATTGATTTGCGGATATTGAAGAATCCTTGCATCCCTGGGATAAAGCCCACTTGGTCATGGTGTATGATCTTTTTAATGTGCTGTTGGATTCTGATTGCTAGAATTTTGTTGAGGATTTTTGCATCTATGTTCATCAGTGATATTGGCCTATAGTTTTCTTTTTTTGTAGCATCTTTGTCAGGTTTTGGTATTAGGGTGATGGTGGCCTCATAGAATGAGTTTGGAAGTTTACCTTCTTCTGCAATTTTCTGGAAGAGTTTGAGTAGGACTGAACTCCAATACTTTGGCCACCTGATGTGAAGAGCTGACTTATTGGAAAACACCCTGATGCTGGAAAAGATTTAAGGCAGGAGGAGAAGGGGAAGACAGAGGATGAGATGATTGGATGGCATCACTGACTCAAGGGAGATGAGTTTGAGTAGACTCCAGGAGTTGGTGATGGACAGGGAGGCCTGGCATGCTGTGGTCCATGGGGTCATGAAGAATCAGACATGACTGAGTGAATGAACTGAACCCAACATTAAGTATTAAATTTACTCTAATGTAAGAGAATAAATCATGTTTTACTTACTTAATAATAAAGATGATAATAATAGTATTTGCCACTTACTGATTGCTTCTTAAATGTGACCCTTTTCTAAGCGTTGTCCATTAATCATTTTTACCTATATTACAAGTAAAGAAAGCAAGGTTCTCAGAAGTAAATTTATTAAGGTGACACTGTGAGTTATCCTCCAGAACTAGGATACAACTGATCTATCTGCTCCAAAACTTAAGTTAATAAAAACTAGATGATATGGTTACCTTAAGTATTCTTTTGGATTAAAAAAAAAAACCTGCTTTTTATAATAATACCTTTTGTTAAATGGTAGAATTATGCATCTAGTTGATCCTATGTGTTTTGTTAGCTAGCATGCCTTGTCTCCATGTACGTAGAACAATCTCCAAAAGATGTCTCATTAGTAATGACTGAATGACTGAAATGTTGCAATAATATTGATTCATTTTGCATTGTGCAAAACTGTGACTCATCTTTTACCTATCTTTACCCTTAGTGTTAAACAGAAAATCTCTTACATTTTTGAAAGGTGTTTCTGGACTTTTGTCTGATTTTGACTGATTTGCCTACTTTCACTGATTTCAGAAAATGTTACTCCTACTCATTATCTTCTCCAATGTTAGAGTATGTTTTCACTGTTAGTGTTAGATTTTTAAAAAGAAAAAAATCTATTGTACATTATTTCAACAGTTTTTGTATACATTTTAAAATGACTTTGGTCTTCATTTAGTGAGGTGATTTAACCTAATGTTTTTACTTTTCCAAAGTATTTCATATACTTTCATTCCATTGACAAATATATATGTTGTCAAATTCAATCACTTATTTGGTGACATTTTCATTTTAAGCTCTTCCTATTTTTAGTATCTAAAAGAGAATTCTAAGAAAAAATTTTTAGCTTAATCAGTCAAAATTTATGAAAAGAAGAAAAACATACTTTGTATAATTTATTTGAAAGCTGAGCAGGAAATGTCATGGTAAATTTAGGCAATTGTTATGTTCAATAAAATGCATTTTTCACTTATAGGATAAGGCTGGCTCACGAATTGAATATTTGTGGTAAATGTCATTAATTCTTTTTAGATTATATAAAGATGGTTTGATGTCTTTAAGCAACTGCCTGCAATATGGGAGACTTGGGTTCAATCCCTAGGTTGGGAAGATCCCCTGGAGAAGGAAATGGCATCCCACTCCAGTACTTGCCTGGAAAATTCCATGGAAGGAGAGGCCTGGTAGGCTATAGTCCATGGGGTCGCAAAGAGTCAGATATGACTGAATGACTTCACTTGATGTCTTTTATTGAGAGAGTCAGGATAAAAATTGGAACACTTACTTTAGTTTAAAACAATGGAGCACTGCAGTGATAGGGAGCAGTATAACTAATCATTTTAAATTAATATGTATTTCAAGAAATTTTAGTGAAAAATTATGGCCTTCTGATTGCATCCTCTTTTACTTTTCTTGCCACATTAGTATTTAACATTTTTCTCATTATACTTTCACTTAGAATAACATTTCTAAGACAGAGCCTCTATGATGTATCTGAGTGAGTAATGAGGGTTGATGTCACATAGTTTCAAACAGCTATTTGCTTTTGGAAGTAGTAAAATCCTGGAAGAAGAGATTACCTGACCTCATAGAATATTCTTCTTTTCTCTTATTAACCAACTTGTTAAAGTGAGTCAAAAATATCATATGTATGTATAGAAGATAGAAAGAAAGGAATATTCTATTTTAATTCTGGCTAACTCATTGGCTAAAATAATTTATTTTTTATTCTGCATATCATAATTTATCTTATAGTTTAATAAACATTTACTAATATTTATTTTAAGACATTAATGATTTTTATAACTCAATACTTTATTCCTTGTAACCTGAAGAAATTTCTTAAATTGCATTAGACCTTAATAAGAATCTATTCTCTTTGCTTCTATTGCAAATGTAACTGAAGATTCCTTTAAAATAAAGTTTAACTTTTAACACCATTAAAATTACTGTGGCACAACTCACCATGTGAGAACTGGTTGCATGTCAGGGTCAAGACAAAATAGAGTGGGAGATAGAGTGTCAATGGTTTGGCAAAACTAATGATTAAAGACTAAGACCTTGTTTTTTTTAAATTAATTTATTTTAATTGGAGGCTAATTACTTTACAATATTATGATGGTTTTGGCCATACATCTACATGAATCAGACAAGGGTATACATGTGTACCCCCATTCTGAGCCCCCTTCCGACCTCCTTCCTCACCCCATCCCCTTGGATTATCCCAGAGCACCAGCTTTGAGTGATCTGCTTCATGCATTGAACTTGCACAGGTCATCTATTTTACATATGGTAATATACATGATTCAATGCCATTCTCTCAAATCATCCTACCCATGCCTTCTCCCATATAGTCCAAAATTTTGTTCTTTGCATCTATATTTCTTTTGTTGTCTTGCATATAGGGTTGCCATTACTGTGTTTCTAAATTCCATATATATATTTCTTAATACACTGTATTTGTGTTTCTCTTTCTGATTTATTTCTCTCTGTAATAGATTCCAGTTTCATCTATCTCATTAGACCTGATTCAGATGTGTTCTTCTTTTTTTTTTAATAGCTGAGTAATAGTCCATTGTGTGGATGTGCCACTCTTCCTTATCCATTCATGTGCCAGTGGGCCTCTAGGTCGCTTCCATGTCCTAGAAGCTACAACATGGCTAGTTCAGGCTACAAAGCTAGTTCAGGCTACAAAATGGGTTCACTCCACAGCAGTAAACAGTGCTGCAATGAACATCGGGGTATGCATGTCTCTTTCAATTCTGGTTCCCTTGGTGTGTATGCCCAGGAGTGGGATTGTTGGGTTGTATGGCAGTTCTATTTCCAGTTTTTAAGGAATCTCCACATTGTTCTCCATAGTGTCTGTACTAGTTTGCATTCCCTTAAACAGTGTAAGAGGGTTCCCTTTTCTCTGCACCCTCTCCAGCATTTATTGTTTTTAGACTTTTTGATGGCAGCCATTCTGACCTGCGTGAGACTGTGGTTTTGATTTGCATTTCTCTGATACTGAGTGATGTTGAGCATCTTTTCATGTGTTAGCCATCTGCATGTCTTCTCTGGAGAAATGTCTGTTTAGTTCTTTGGCCCATTATTTTCCTGGTATTGAGCTGCATGAGCTGCTTGTATATTTTGGAGATTAATTATTTGTCGGTTTTGTTTGTTATTGTTTTCTCCCATTCTGAAGGCTGCATTTTCACCTTTCCTTTGTTGTGCAAAAGCATTTAAGTTTAATTAGGTCTCATTTGTTTATTTTTTGCTTTTATTTACATTACTCTGGGAGGTGTGTCATAGAGGATCTTGCTGTGATTTATGTCAGAGTGTGTTCTGCCTATCTTTTCCTCTAAGAGTTGTATAGTTTCTGTTCTATNATTTAGATCTTCAATCCGTTTTGAGTTTATTTTTGATTATGGTGTTAGAAAGTGTTCTAGTTTCATTCTTTACAAGTGGTTGACCAGTTTTCCCAGCATTACTTGTTAAAGAGATTGCCTTTTCTATATTGTATATTTTTGTTTACTTTGTCAAAGATAAGGTGTCCTTAGGTGCATGGATTCATCTCTGGATTTTCTATTTTGTTCCTTTGACCTATATTTCTGTCTTTGTGCCAGTACCATACTGTCTTGATGGCTGTAGCTTTGTAGTATAGTCTGAATTCAAGCAGGTTGATTCCTCCAATTAAATTCTTCTTTCTCAAGATTTCTTTGGCTATTCAAGGTTTTGGGGTTTCCATACATATTGTGAAATTACTTGTTCTAGTTCTGTGAAAAATTCTGTTGGTAACTTGATAGGGATTGCATTGAATTTACAGATTGCTTTGGGTAGTATGCTCATTTTCACTATATTGATTCTTCCAATCCACAAACACGGTATATTTTTCCATCTATTTTTGTCATCTTTGATTTCTTTCATCAGTGTTTTAGTGTTTTCTATACGTAGGTCTTTTGTTTCTTTAGGTAAATTTATTTCTAAGTATTTTATTCTTTCCATTGTAATGGTATATGGGATTGTTTCCTTAATTTCTCTTTCTGTTTTTTTCATGGTTAGTGTATAGGAATGCAAGGGATTCTGTGTATTAACTTTATATCTTGAAACTTTACTATATTCATTGATTAGCTCTAGTGATTTTCTGATGGTGTCTTTAGGGTTTTCTATGTAGAGGATCATGTCATCTGCAAACAATGAGAGTTTTACTTCTTTTCTAATATGGATTCCTTTTATTTCCTTTTCTTCTCTGATTGCTGTGGCTAGGACTCCCAAAATTATGTTGAATAGTAGTGGCGAGAGTGGGCACCCTTGTCTTGCTCCTGATTTTAGAGGAAGTGCTTTCAATTTTCTGCCACTAAGGATAATGCTTGCTGTGGGTTTGTCATATATGGCTTTTATTATGTTGAGGTATGTTCCCTCTATGACTGCTTTCTGGTGTTTTGATCATAAATGGGTCTCAAATTTTGTCAAAGGCTTTCTGTGCATCTATTGAAATAATCATATGGTTTTTATGTTTTGATTTGTGAATATTGTGTATCAGATTGATTGATTTGTGAATATTGAAGAATCTTTGAATTCCTGAGATAAAGCCCACTTGGTTATGATGTATGATCTTTTTAATATGTTGTTGGATTCTGTTTGCAAGAAGTTTGTTGAAGATTTTTGCATCAGTTTTCAGCAGTGATATTGGTCTGTGGTTTTCTTTTTTGTGGCATCTTTGTCTGATTTTGGTATTAGAGTGATGATGGCCTCATAGAATGACTTTGGGAGCTTAGCTTCCTCAGCAATTTTCTGGAAGAGTTGAGTAGGATAGGTGTTAGCTCCTCTCTTAATTTTTGTTAGAACTCACCTGAAGTCATTTGTTCCTGGGCTTTTGTTTATTGGAAGATTTTTTTTATTACAGTTTTGATTTCTGTGCTTATGATGGGTAATACCTTGTTTTTAAAAGACCAAAGACTGATGAAGAACTGTAGTTCGTGCTACAAAATGGGGTGACTCCATAGCTTTTGGCAAAGCTGAACATTCACCACCACCACCCCCCCCAATGGAACATCTGTGAGTGGATTTAACAGGGTTCTGAATGGATTATAAAGCAATCTTGTTGCTAAGGACATTTTGTGGTCTGATCTTCTGCTAAGTATTATCTTCATTCATTTCATCAGACCAATATTAAAGACCAAAATGCATTGTTACTTTCCATCCAGTTGGATTGCTTAAAATCTCTTTGTCCTTCAGTGGCTAGATTTTAATGGCACTTTCCATGTAATTTAGAAATTCTCTTTGTGTTTTCAATTACCCTCAAAGTCCAATTTTTTAAAAGGTTTTTAAAAAGCTATTTGCTTCCTAAAACATTCTTAGGTTAAGATGACTGGAAGTTGGTAATATATATTTCATCTAATAGATGACCAAGAAGAGAATAAATACTAGTAAACAGACTTCCTAACACCTTTGGACAACACTTGAAGAATTTAGCCAACAGCCATACACACTGGTTAGGTTCTACCCTCTGGTCTTTGTCTCCATTTGTTCCCCTATGTAATTGGGTAATCTCTGCTCATGGGACTAGAGATCAGTATGCACATGAGAGTAGAACTGCAAGGACTGATTTTGCCATAAACTTTGAAGCTGAGTAGACATTTTTTATGGTTTGAGGCCAAGGAGTGGGGTTTAGAGAGAGATGAAGAAATGTGTAGGCAAAGCTGAAGAAAATTTTTTGCTAAACTGAAGCACCTAGGGAATGTTTCCTCTGTAAAATTCCCATGCTGTTACTAATGGGGTGATACTATATTGAATAGATAAGGTTTCATTTACATATTCTTTACTATCAGAGCTCTATCTTTCTTCCTAGGTTTATTTTCCTTGATTCTTATTGAAGTGAAGTGAAGTGTAAGTTGCTCAGTCGTGTCCAGTTCTTTGACCCCATGGACTGTATAGTTCATTTAATTCTCCAGGCCAGAATACTGGAGTGGGTAGCCTTTACCATTTCCAGAGTAACTTCCCAAGCCATAGATCAAATTCAGGTCTCCAGCAACGCAGGTGGATTCTTTACCAGTTGAGCCACAAGGGAAGCCCAAGAATACTAGAGGGGGTAGCCTATCTTTTCTCCAGCAGATCTTCCTGACCTAGGAATCCAAATGGGTTCTCCTGCATTGCAGGCAGATTCTTTACCAACTGAGTTATTACTGTGTTTATATTTCTTGAATTAAGATATGTGGCTTTTTTTTTTTTTGCCAACCTCAAGATCTTCTTTTATCTCAAAATTATGCATGTAGCAAGAGAACTATCCCCTTTGTATTTTTTAAACCAGGAGAATTTGAACACATCAGGAAGTCTTTACATTTCTTTTTCAAAATAACACGTATTTCTTCATGGTATTTTATTTCATGTAGGAAGATAGTCTCGAGATCAGAAAAGAAATAGCACATAGTTTTGAATGAACATGGACTTCATGGAGTATCAGTCTTCCTGTTTCCTCCTGAGAATTTGCAAGGCATTTACTTCTAGTTGTTTATTAAGCACTAATGAAATATATAAGTAGACATACTGGGTTGGCAAAAAAACTTTGGGTTTTTCTGTAGCATCTTATGGGAAATGCAATAGCCATATCATTATAGTCTTTATTGTTATGGCCCTAATACTTCTGGAGGAAAATTAACACATACATGTGATAGTTATACATATGTATATGAATGTATACATGCATATATATATGCTGAATATTCTATTATTCCTAAAAGCTAATGGTTAGAAAGAAAAATAGTTTCTATGAAATTATATACTTTGTGATGGGATGTGAGCATGAAGGTCAAGGATGAACATGTTGGAAATAATTATTAAGAAATTCTTAAATTTTAAACTCATTTGCTTATTTTTTTCTGATTGTTTTATAATTAATTTTGTGCTACAACTGGTACTAAAATTATTAAAATATCTCTGGTACTTCTGGTAATGCAGAGAAATACTGAAAAACACATTTGATAATAACAATTAATTATAATTTTAAAAACTTATACTTTTTAGTGGTTTCAGGCCTTTGTCTGTCTTCCTTTCCTTGAAAAGAAAGGAAAGCCCTTTCCTTTCAAGCAGGAAAACCATTGCTAGACAACAGACAACAGAGTAGGGAGTGTAAAATTAACTCAGTTTACAGCATTGCATGATTTTTGTTTTAAGAGTTGATCACAACCCATGGCATGTGGGATTATAGCTCCCTGACCAGGGATTGAACCCATGTCCCCTACATTGGAAGGCAGAGTCTTAACCACTAGATCACTGGGGAAGTCCCAATTTATTTTATTAGAAAAAATGTGTTGTATCAACACTTAGAATATTACATGTTTTTAGTTGTTTTATAATTTAGAGGAGGGTTGGGATTACTCAAGGAATTCGAAAAGTCAATAAAAGGACAACGAGTTGAGAAAGTCATGACTAATTTGAGATCTCGACATCACAACATTAAAAACTAGATCAGTGAGCTTCTTTAAAGAGTTTAAAGAACATATATTTTTAAGTAATCAAAAAAGTAAAGTGCTATATAATAACATTGTATTGGTAATATAATTTTAATTTAACATATTTAATGCCTTATAATCTACATTTGAATTTTGTGGTAATTTACTGTAAATCATTTGAGACCCTCAATATGACATATACCTACAGAGAACAAATTAAAGATTTAAAGATAAAAAGAAAATTAAATCACACAAAAGATATCAAAATATCAAGGTAAATATAAAATTTATACTTTTATTAGAAATAAATTGATGTGAAACTAAATTCTTGAAACTAAAATTATATTGCTTCATGAGAGATATTATTAATGTATTCTAACAGAGTTCTGAACTCACAAAAAGATAAAAAATTATGAGTTTTAAAGTTGTTTTTACCTAATTTTTTTCCAATTTTATAATATCTACACTTTTTCTGCTATGAAAAATGAGCAAATTAGCAACATACTTTTGCTTTACTTAGATCTCCCCACTTTTCTGCCAAATTTTGTTATTTATATTTTTCATTTTACATTTTAAATGTTTATAATTATGGTATACATTAGGGATGTTCATAAATATTTCTGGTACTCTGCTTTCCAAGCATATGGTATAAGTGTATTTTCTATTGCTATCTTAGTCTGTTAGGGCTGCCATAACAAAACAACTTAAACCAGTGGTTTAAACAGCAGAAATTTATTTTCTCACAATTCTGGAGAATAGAAGTTTTGGATCAGGCTGACAGTCTTGTCGGGTTCTGTGAGAGCACTTTTTCTGGCTTGCACACATCTCCCCTCTGACTATGTCTTTACATAGCTGTTCCTTGATATTGCACTGGTGAGAGACAGATACTCTTTCTTCTTCTTATGGTAAAGCCACCAGTCTTAATCCTCATGACCTCATTTAGTCTTAATCTCTAAAAGCTCCAGCTCCAAACACATCACATTAGGAGTTAGGATGTCAACATATGAATTTAGTTATTGTTATGTAGTCGCTAAATCGTGTCTGACTCTTCTGAGACTCTATGCACTGTAGCCCACCATGCTTCTCTGTCCATGGGATTTCCCAGACAAGTATACTGGAGTGGGTGGGTTGCCATTTCCTTCTCTAGGGTATCTTCCTGACCCAGCGATTGAACCTGTCTCCTGCATTGACAGGTGGAGTCTTTACTGCTGAGCCACCAGGAAAGCCCATGTGAATTTGGAAGGGTATATAATTCAGTCTGTAGAAATCTCCATTCAAAGTTAATGGAGGCTATAATATCTTTAGCTGAAAATATGTGAGTGGAAATTTAAAACAAACAAACAAACAACAACAAAAACCCTGTATAATTTGCCAGATTTCACTTTCACTGCTATAGTGAGGGTTGAAGTTTCCTTTGAGATAAAGCTTTTCCTCAGTCTGGTTATCTGAGGGACTACCATAGATGGAGCCCCATTTCCAACCTGTATCTGTTATGGTATATGGTAGAATTCAAGAAATTTGTTGTGCTAAGCCACTGAGACACTGAGATGTATATTACTGCAGTATTACTTAGCTCATTTGAATGCATATTATGAAGTGTACAATTTAACCTATATCTGCAGTTCCCTTAACTTTTCATTTTACAACTGCATTTATTTAATTTTTATCATCAATTTTTCAGTCACTTCAGTTCAGTTCAGTCTCTCAGTCATATCTGACACTGGGACCCCATGGACAACAGCATACCAGGCTTCCCTGGCCATCACAAACACCTGGAGCTTGCTCAAACTCATGTCCATTGAGTTGGTGATGCCATCCAGCCATCTCATCCTCTGTCATCCCCATCTCTTCCTACATGCAATCTTTCCCAGTATCAACATCTTTTCCAATGAATTGGCTCTTTGCATCAGGTGGCCAAAGTACTGGAGTTTCAGCTTCACCATCAGTCCTTACAGTTAATATTCAGGACTGATTTCCTTTAGGATTGATTAGTTGGATCTCCTTGCAGTCCAAGGGACTCTGAAGAGTCTTCCCTATCACCACAGATTAAAAGCCTCGATTATTTGGTGCTCAGCTTTCTTTATAGTACAACTTTTCCAATGAGTCAGCTCTTCACGTCAGGTGGCCAAAGTGTTGGAGTTTCAGCTTCAACATCAGTCCTTCCGATGGACACCCAGGACTGATCTCCTTTAGGATGGACTGGTTGGATCTCCTTGAAGTCCAAGGGACTCTGAAGAGTCTTCCCTAACCACAGATCAAAAGCTTCAATTCTTTGGTGCTCAGCTTTCTTTATAGTACAACTTGCACATTCATACATGACTACTGGAAAAACAGTTTTGACCAGATGGACCTTTGTCAGCAAAGTAATGTCTCTGCTTTTTAATACACTCTCTAGTTTGGTCATAGCTTTTCTTCCAAGGAACAAGTGTATTTTAATTCGATGGCTGCAATCACCATCTGCAGTGATTTTGGAGCTCAAGAAAATTAAGTCGCTTCTTGTTTCCATTGTTTCCCTATCTATTTGCCATGAAGTAATGAGACCGGATGCCATGATCTTCGTCTTTTGAATGCTGAGTTTTAAGCCAGCTTTTCCACTCTCCTCTTTCACTTTCATCAAGAGGCTCTTTAGTTGCTGTTTGCTTTATGCCATAATGGTGATGTCATCTGCATATCTGAGGCTATTGATATTTCTCCCAGCTATCTTGATTTCAGTTTGTGTTTCTTCCAGCCCAGTATTTCTCATGATGTACTCTGCGTCAGTTCAGTTCAGTTCAGTCGCTCAGTCGTGTCCGACTTTTTGAGACCCCACGAATTGCAGCACACCAGGCCTCCTTGTCCATCACCAACTCCCGGAGTTCACTCAGATTCAAGTCTATCGAGTCATTGATGTCATCCAGCCATCTCATCTTCGGTCGTCCCCTTCTCGTCCTGCCCCCAATCCCTCCCAGCATCAGAGTCTTTTCCAATGAGTCAACTCTTTGCATGAGGTGGCCAAAGTACTGGAGTTTCAGCTTTAGCATCATTCCTTCCAAAGAAATCCCAGGGCTGATCTCCTTCAGAATGGACTGGTTGGATCTCCTTGCAGTCCAAGGGATTTTCAAGAGTCTTCTCCAACACCACAGTTCAAAAGCATCAGTTCTTCGGTGCTCAGCTTTCTTCACAGTCCAACTCTCACATCCATACATAACTACTGGAAAAACCATAGCCTTGACTAGATGGGTCTTTTTTGGCAAAGTAATGTCTCTGCTTTTGAATTTGTTATCTAGGTTGGTCATAACTTTCCTTCCAAGGAGTAAGCGTGTTTTATTTCATGGCTGCAATCACAATCTGCAGTGATTTTGGAGCCCAAAAAGATAAAGTCTGACACTGTTTCCACTGTTTCCCCATCTATTTCCCATGAAGTGATGGGACCAGATGCCATGATCTTTGTTTTCTGAATGTTGAGCTTTAAGCCAACTTTTTCACTCTCCTCTTTCACTTTCATCAAGAAGCTTTTTAGTTCCTCTTCACTTTCTGCCATATAAGCAGGGTGACAACATACAGCCTTGATATACTCCTTTCCCATTTTGGAACCAGTCTGTTGTTCCATACCATTTTTAAATTGTTGCTTTTTGACCTGCATACAGATTTCTCAGGAGGCAGGTAAGGCAGTCTGGTATTCTCATCTTTTAAAGAATGTTCCAGTTTGCTGTGACCCACAAAGTGAAGGCTTTGGTGTATTCAATAAAGCAGAAGTAGATGTTTTTCTGGAATTCTCTTGCTTTTCTATGATCAACAGGTATGTTGGCAGATTGATCTCTGGTTCCACTGCCTTTTCTAAATCCAGCTTGAACATCTGGAAGTTCTTGGTTCACATACTGTTGAAAGCTAGCTTGGAGAATTTTGAGCATTACTTTGCTAGTGTGTGAAATGCGTGCAATTGTGTGGTAGTTTGAACATACTTTGGCATTGCCCTTATTTAGGATTGGCATGGAAACTGACCTTTAGTTACTTAAATTTATTTAATTTGTGATCAAATTATATTGTTTAAAAATGTATTCAATGTATTTTTTGTTAGACATAGTTATTTTAAAAATAAATGTAGTAAATATAGTCATTAGGTCATTTTATTTTTCTAAACTCTGAAAGTATCTTCAGTCTTTTTCATATTTGGGCTTTGCTGTAGAGAAAACAGTCTGATGTTTTGCCTTTATATTATATGTATTTATATACATGTATATATTTTGAAAAAAAATTTTTTATAGCTTTCAGCTACTCTATAACACCATATCATGAGTTTCCCTGGTGACTCAAACAGTAAAGAATCTGTCTGCAGATTCTTGGATCTTGGATCCAAGATCCTTGGTTCAAGAAGATGCCCTGGAAATGGGAATGGCAATGCACTCCAGTATTCTTGCCTGGAAAATTCCATGGATGGAGGAGGCTGACGGGCTATAGTCTATGATATCCCTAAGATATTCCCTCGTAGCTCAGTTGGTAAAGAATCCACCTGCAATGCATGAGATGCTGCTTCAATTTCTGGGTGAGGAAGATCCACTGTAGAAGGGATAGGCTACCCACTCTAGTATTCTTAGGCTTCCCTTGTGGCTCAGCTGGTAAAGAATCCGCCTGCAATGTGGGAGACCTGGGTTTGATCCTTGGACTGGGAAGATCCCCTGGAGAAGGGAAAGGCTACCCACTCCAATATTCTGGCCTGGAGAATTCCATGGACTGTATAGTCCATGGGGTCACAAAGAGTTGGACACGACTGAATGACTCTTACTTTCAAGAGTTGAGTACAACTGAGTGACTAACAGTTTCATTTATTTTTCAAAGCACCTTGCATGCCATACTCTCTATATATTATATTCTATAATCTTATGGCAATATTTCACTCGTTGTCATTGTCATATACTATTTCATTGGATTGCTATAGCATAACTTACATTGTTTACTGCAAGTAAACATTTCAGTTGCTCTCAATTTGAACTGTTGTCTAGAACAAAGTGACTAGGATTCCTTTACATGTATCCAGATGTAGAAATGCATATATTTCTTTAGTTTTATACCTAAGAGTAAAATTGCTGAGTTAAAGGATATGTATTTAGCTAACATTACTAACTCAAACTACCACACAATTGCACTCAACTCACACACTAGTAAAGTGATGCTTAAAATTCTCCAAGGCAGGCTTTAGCAATACGTGAACCGTGAAATTCCAGATGTACAAACTGATTTTTCATCGCAGCACTGTTTATAATAGCCAGAACATGGAAACAANAGCAAAAGTTAGAACTGGACATGGAACAACAGACTGGTTCCAAATAGGAAAAAGAGTACGTCAAGGCTGTATATTGCCACCCTGCTTATTTAACTTCTATGCAGAATACATCATGAGACACGCTGGGCTGGATGAAGCCCAAGCTGGAATCAAGATTGCTGGGAGAAATGTCAATAACCTCAGATATGCAGATGACACCACCCTTATGGCAGAAAGTGAAGAAGAACTAAAAAGTGAAAGAGGAGAGTGAAACATTGGCTTAAAGCTCAACATTCAGAAAGCTAAGATCATGGCATCTGGTTTCATCACTTCATTGCAAATAGATGGGGAAACTGAAAACAGTGGCTGACTTTATTTTTCTGGGCTCCAAAATCACTGCAACTGATGATTGCAGGTGTGAAATTAAAAGACATGTACTCCTTGGAAGGAAAGTTATGGCCAACCTAGGCAGTATATTAAAAAGCAGAGACATTACGTTTTCAACAAAGGCCCATCTAGTCAAGGCTATGGTTTTTCCTGTGGTCGTGTATGGATGTGAGAGTTGGACTGTGAAGAAGGCTGAGTACCGAAGAATTGATGCTTTTGAACTGTGGTGTTGGAGAAGACTCTTGAGAGTCCCTTGGACTGCAAGGAGATCCAACCAGTCCATCCTAAAGGAGATCAGTCCTGGGTGTTCATTGGAAGGACTGATGTTGAAGCTGAAACTCCAATAGTTTGGCCACCTCATTCAAAGAGCTGACTCATTTGAAAAGACCCTGATGTTGGGAAAAATTGAGGGCAGGAAGAGAAGGGGATGACAGAGGATGAGATGGTTGGATGGCATCACTGACTCACTTGATATAGGTTTGGGTGGACTGCGGGAGTTGATGATGGACTGGTAGGCCTGGTGTGCTGCAGTTCATGGGGTTGCAAAGAGTCGGACACCACTGAGCAACTGAACTGACTGAACATTATTAAATAATGACAAATTGCTTGCCAAAATGTAATAATTGATGGCATCACCAGCTCAATGGACATGAGCTTGAGCAAACTCCAGGAGTTGGTTATGGACAGGTCGCAAAGAGTCAGACGTGACTGAGAGACTGAACTCACTGAACTGCAACCATCACCAATGTGGCATGAGAGTCATATTACTCTAGATTCCCATCAATGTTCCTTGTTTTCAGACTTTTATTTTTTTAATTTAAATTTATTTATTTTAATTGGAGGCTAATTACTTTACAATATTGTATTGGTTTTTCCATACATCAACATGAATCCGCCATGGGTGTACATGTGTTCCCAATCCTGAACCCCCCTCCCACCTCCCTCCCCATACCATCCCTCTGGATCATCCCAGTGCACCAGCCCCAAGCATCCTGTATCCTGCATCAAACCTAGACTGGTGATTCATTTCTTATATGATATTATACATGTTTCAATGCCATTCTCCCAAATCATCCACCCTTTCCCTCTCCCACAGAATCCAAAAGACTGTTCTATACATCTGCGTCTCTTTAGCCACTACAGTGAATGGATATTGATATGTCATGATTTAACTGGAATTTCTCAGATTAATAATGATATTGAGTACCATTTGTAACTTAGTCAGTATGCTTTTTATGACTAAAATACATATTTTTATAGAATAATTTTACATTCTACAGAATTAATGTTCAGTAAATAATATGAAAGGCAAAAAGAACCCACAGGTGAATTGCTGTGTTTCCATTGTTTTTAGGAAAAAATGAAATCTACTAGCATATGGCTGCCATTAGTATATTTAGGTAGAACCGAGGAGATTATTAGTAGCCAGAAAGCTAAGGTGTTTCCCAACCTCAAAGGTAAATAGTTTTAAAATGAGATATTATAAGCACTATCAATATATTACTTTGGTTTATTAAATGTTACTTAACTCTAAGTATATTCAAGTCTTATACTGGAATCCTAGGGCTTAATAGATGAATAAGAGATGTTCCCTGTCCTCAAGGAGATTGCAACCTCTATATAAATATAAGGTGATACATTTAAAAATGTGAAGTTTAGCAGCATATAAACTGTTCAAAAGACAGGTAGTGTTACATATTACATGTTGGAACTTAGAGGAATTGTGCCTTGGAGGGAAATGTGGATCTATATAATTGAAACTGAGTAGAAGGTAATTCTCAGTAGTAGTAAGAGGAGAGAAGTTGCAGGGATGGAGGTTTCAGAGGAAGTAAAGTGAGTAAATAGCCTAGATGAGCAATTTATGGGGGGGATAGTACAAAATGTAGAGAGGGGTTAATTATTAGAGTATGGATGATCATTAATGCCAATGCTAAAGGGTCTAAATATATTTTTTGGCTGTTGGATTCCATCAGAGAATTTACCATTATAGGGGTAATGTGGGGAAAGATAATAAGAATAGTCACATTTTAGGAAGTTTAACTTGGCAATTATGTCCTAGAGAAACAACTGGAGCAAACAGGTAGAGGGAGGAAAATATAACCGGGGAGGGAGTTTATCAACTATCTCTCAATGAAAAAAGAGGGGAGAAAAAAAAAATCTATTAGAAACTAATGTTAAAACAGTCAGTTATTCTTCATTAAAATCTGGATAAATGGTAAGATTTAGAGGAAAATTAGGAATCAAATCAGGCTTTCCTGGTGGCTCAGTGTTAGAGAATCTACCTGCCAATGAAGAAGGCATAGGTTCATTCCCTCGGTTGGGAAGATCCCCTGGAGAAGGGAATGGTAACAGACTCCAATATTCTTGCCTGGAATATTCCATGGACAGAGGAGCCTGGTGGTCTACAGTCCATGGGGTTCAAAAGTGTCAGTCACAACTTAGTGAATAAAGAATAACAGCTAAGAAATCACAACATGAGCACTATATTCTTTTATAAGCTAGTATGGAAGCTTTCAATGTGTATATATTTCTTGCAGAAAATTTATTTTGTGACAATTTGAATTACCCAGGCAAATATCACTACTAAACATAAAAAGTGTGTGACTTTTATTTTTTATTAGATGTATAATATGATACTTTTCCTTATTGTAAAAACAAGAAATATTTTCTCACATAATTCATCTAACAACATGCTTTGAGAAAAAGTATAACTGCTTAAAAATGTTTTTCCTTGAAGGACCAACACCATATGTTCATAAACAATTAAATCTGAACATATTTTCTATTTTTTTCTCAGTGGTTTATTTGTTGATTTTTTTGAAGCCTAAAATAGACTGTAATTACTAAAAGAAAATGGTTCTGAAAAATACCAATAGAAGTTTTCTGGCATATTGGTTTTTGCTTCATCATGAGCAAGTACCAGATTAATAGTGGAAAATACTTTAAATCCTTCAGATATATTTGGGAATTGACAATATGATCCCAGAAATGATAGTACAGGGTTTTAAAGAGATGCTTAATATTTTCTCTGTAATTAAAAGTTTGATTGTAGGTTTATATGTCACATAGATTCCTTATGGATCAACTCTTTCTGAAAGACATTTTTATTATGATAACAAACCAACACATATTTTATAGTTCAACTCTTTTAGAAAATATCAGATTTCTTTTAAAGCAATCATTCAACAAGAAATCACAAAGTTTTCCCCCACATTTACTATACTTAATGCCTTGAAATTTTTCTTTTTTCTCTGACCTTTACAAGAACACAAATTTAAAGCATTAAATAGTGAATGTCAGAGTGCTTTCCTGGAGACATAAAGAGCTCACTCATAGTGTGGTTATTACACAACTCACATACCTTTATATAATTTCTGCTCTAGGAAATAAAAGGTTAAACACACTTTTTATAATCCAAAGCCAAACAGTGAAAAATGGAAGGGCTTGTTTTTTAACCTCTTTTTATCTGTAATGTTTAAGAAATGCTACAGTGAATAAAACATTTAAATAGCAAATTGTACTCAAAAGATTGTGACGGACTGTCATCTTATGTTCCATAAGCACTGAAGCAAATTTGGAATGAACTCTAGCAGGTTAGGATCTTCACAATGGAATTGTAATTACAGGACAACATTTTAATGTTAAGGATTAATGGGAAATTTTAGACAGTCAAATTCAACTTTGACAAATAGAATCTCTAATGTCAGACAAATAGAATGTATATCTTTTATACATATATAACATTCATTTCAATATTCAGATTCTGTCTTCCATTTGTGGGCTAGCTGAATTCTTTCTTCCAACATTCATAGTTTTCAATTTTAAATAATTATCTTCAGAGTAAAATGTTTAGAATTTTTTCTACTCAACTTTTGTAGTTTTTTTTTTTTTTTTTTGCTTTGTTTTCATCTCTTAGGAAAAACTCCCTTTGAAAGCAGCAGTTTTTAAAGACAAATTAGTTTTCACAGTGACTCAATAGTTCTGTTGTTTGGAGACTTTAGCAATGGTTTTAAGAGTTTGGGATATCAGCTTGGAAAGTAAGTTTTCTACACTGCTTGTGAAGAGTATGCAGAATCAAGTGTAAATCAATAAGGAAATTAAACTAGATCTGAGTTATTGATGGCTCCTCTGGGCTATCCAAGACTTTAAAAGACATAGAGTGGCTAGTTTGTTGGAGTCAGGAACATTCAAATAGCATGATCTAAAATGTTCAACAAAAAAGCAGCAGGTCAGTCAAAGTAACAGAAACCATTATTGTTCCAGATCAGAGAATTCCAAGTTTGTACATTATAATACATAACTTCTTGGTACTAATGTTGCTGTGACACATAATAGTGCTTTACTGCCTATGAAGTGTAGATTTAGTTATGAATACGTAGATTTGAACACTCAAAAAAAATTCTAGATACCTCATTAATTAAAAAAAAAA
>SJYQ01002913.1:33557-46479 GCA_006410935.1 Redunca redunca | reverse complement strand
ATTTTTAATAAAATAAAAAATAGGGCAGTTTGTGTATAGTTTAATGAAAACAAGATTTTCATCAAGTGAAATCTGTGCATGTATGGTTTACCACATAATCCTGCATATGAGGACAAAGATCCTATATAATGCATACACCCATACCGACATGTGTGAAAGCGTGCATGTGCATGCTTGTCTATTTATCATTTATTACGGAACTGAACTGAACTGAAAGGAAAACACATGATTTAGTGACTAAACAACAAAGGAAAGTGCATAGTGGATTAAATTGTTACTTAGAAGAGTAATATAAATTAGATATTGAAACATTTTAACTATTTTAATTAAGGAATTAATAAGTACTATAGCATTATTTAGAAGGGAGGGCATTCTTAAAAATGATGATCAAAAGATTTTTATCATCCATTGTAATAATTATTTAGCCAAACTACAGAGACTGTTTCAAAAAAAAGTGATACCTTTTTTCTAAGACAATTTTTTTCTCTAGGAAAAACCTAATGTATATTTGTTTGCATTGGCACCCTGGCATGATATATGGACTTAGTGAAATTCAGACATGCTTATGAAATGTAACCATGCTTCATTTAATAATAGGCGGTAGTAATTAGAATCCAGTTAGATCATATTTGGTAAGAGAAAAGAAGCTTTCCTTTTAATATTTTTTTATTAGGGGTGGTATTTACTTATATAGGTTATGCACAGATGTAGATATATGCTACTTGCTGCTGCTGCTGCTAGGTTGCTTCAGTCGTGTCCGACACTGTGTGACCCCATAGACGGCAGCCCACCAGGTTCCCCCGTCCCTGGGATTCTCCAGGCAAGAACACTGGAGTGGGTTGCCATTTCCTTCTCAAATGCATGAAAGTGAAAAGTGAAATTGAAGTCAGTCAGTCCTGTTCGACTCCTAGCGACCCCATGGACTGCAGCCTTCCAGGCTCTTCTGTCCATGGGATTTTCCAGGCAAGAGTACTGGAGTGGGTTGCCATTGCCTTCTCCTTAAAAACTAGTAATTCTATTCCATCTTTTAAGGGTGGAATACATTAAACTATTTAGAAATCCTTTGCCTGGGAGTTTTGTCTCTTCTTCCTCTTTTATTAATTTATTCAGCTGCCGGGGTCCAGCCCTGGTGGATCCAGGGAAATTCGAAGGAGAGATGGAGTAGGCAAGGAAAAAACTTATTTATATGGAAATATAAAAGAGAATAAGAAGAAATAGTATAGTAGGAAACTTAAGTGGAGAAAAGAGGCTGAATAACTTGGTTTACGTGGAAAGCCAATAAAGTTCCAGACAAGGAGATTGCACCATCTATGTTAGGCCACTGGCATCCATTTGAATATCGGAGAGTGCCCCGCCTTGGGCTCTCTCTCTTACGGATCTTAAAAGCCAGGGCAAGTAAGTAGACATGGTGAGCCTCCATGCCCCAGAGGGGAATTCAGCCTGAAATTAGAGTAAAGAGGAGACACGGGGGAAACCAGTCCTTCCAATGACTGGCTCCAGCCTCTATTGTTCAGAAGGCCTTATATACCTTTTTGATTGTACATAGAGATCAACGGGTAATACAAAATTATGCAGTGTTAGCAGTCCAGACTCTTATCTAAACCAGGCTTTTCTCTCTGCATACCTGATTATAAACACAAGTCTTAGGTGATTTACATCATCTTCTGGCCCCAAAAGGGCCAATTAACATTTTACAGCCTTTTTTCTGTAAGGGTTTGTCAACCAGAAGACTTATTTGTGTTGATCTTCCCAAACTCTGGTGCCACTCTCAGAAAACACCAAATAAGTTACATTCTTACATAGCAAGGACACAAGAGGAGTGCAGTGATATATAACAAAGAAAAGTAATTAACTCAAAAGTCTAGTGTTACTAACATCAAAACTACTATATATCTTTTTCCATATTCCGTTTACATTGATTAACATCCTCCCAGGTGCCTAAAAGATAAAGAATATGGAGGCCTGGCGGCAATCAATTGAGTCAACAGTGAAAACCCATCACCAATATGATTTTCAACTCTTTAGAAAAGGCTCTGTATCTTTAAGATGCTTTTAAGCTTTGTGCCTCTCGAGGTTGGAGGGCTGTAAGCAATTCACAAGCTGTAAGAGGTCCGGGGGAACCTGTTAGGCAAGCTAGAGAGCTATCAGAGGGGTTTTAACTGAAACATCCCTTTCAAATGCAGAAGACTAAAGCCCTGATTCGACTTTTTCCATAGAATATTAGAAGAGTGGAAAAGCAGGCAGATTCTTATTTTTTTGGGGGGTGGATGCTCAGGAAATTCCAAGGGGAAAACCTGAGGTCTGATTAGCCTTGCCATCAGAGCTCTGCTGCATGACCTTGTCATGGGTGGAATTCCTCACGCTGGCTCCTGGCATTCAGTCATTCATTTGTATTAGTATGAACTCATGAATACTTACTTTTTATATTGAGTTATAATTCAAGACTGTTTGGTTCAAATTGCTCTAGTTTTGACCATAGTTAGCTCTTTCAATTGGCTTCTGTGCTCTTGTGATTTTGTGATTATTGTGTGTGCATGTGTGTGCATTTGCACATGTGTGTTTGAGCAGTTCCTTACATTGTGGTATTAATAGCTTTATATTTCCTCAACAGTGGTATAATCGGCCATTTACTCAAGCAATCCTGGTTCCTTCTATGGGAGAATAGCATTAAAACCCAAAATCTGGGTACTGAGTGTGTTTGTTGCCACTGGAGTGTTGTTGCTTCTAGGCCTCCTCAGCTGACATTGCAAGGAAATATATGTGTGCATACTAGTCTGTATGTGGACACACATCTATTATTTATATATATATATTCACTGTATCTATATTGTCCTAAACATAAACACATATTGATGTCTCCAACACACTACTACAAGGGTCATTCTAGATGTCTTACCTTGCTTGTATGTAACTGTTCCCTTGAACAGTGAGAACTTGGCTCCCACAGACTGCCATTAATCTATATAATTGTTCAGTTCCAGTATATAGGTATAACTGTTAACTCACACCATCATGGGAAACACCAAAAACCAGAATAAAAAATGCATTCAGGAGAAAGATAACGAGAGAAGCAAGAAAAGTAAGAGAAAAACTGTATAAGAACCTAGTCTCAATTGGGCTTCCCTGGTGACTTAGTGGTAAAGAATCTGCCTGTCAATGCAGAAGACATGGGTTCGATCCCTGATCTAGGAAGATCCCACATGCCTCGGAGAAAATTAAGCTTATATCAAGGCTATTGAGCCAGTGCTCTAGAATCTGGAAGCCACAACTACTGAAACTATTGTGCTGTAACTACTGAAGCCTGCACACCCTAGAGCCCATTCTCCACAACAAGTGAAGCCAACACAATGAGAAGCCCACACACCACAACTATAGAGTAGCCCCCACTGGCCACAGCTAGAGAAAACCTATGCAGCAGCAAAGGCCCAGCACAGCCAAAAATAAATAATTGTTTTTAATCTCAGCTGGGGACAAGGTTCAGAATGATCCCATGGAAAAACTATTAAAGCCCAGATAACACCAGAATATTGGTTCTCTATGAGGTCAAAGAACCAACATTTGGTACCATCAGTGCACTGATGGACTTCTCAGGGAGGGAGCATGAAGCTTCTTCTATTCGGCAGAGGGCAGTTTTTTATGAGAAGGGAGCAAAGGTGGGTTTTAGCTGCTAAAATATACAACGTTTGAGCACTGGGTATCCCAGCTGGTAAAGAGTTCCTGGTGGGATCCAGTAGTATCCTCTATACCAGCTTACCTAGCAGACCTTTTAATTGTTCTGGACAAGATTTCCCAAGGTTTGTTACCTGGGCTCAAAATCCTCAATAAATGTAATAGGCCCTGACAAATTGTTTTGTGGTCAGTATGTATACTAAAGACTATTCCTGTCTCAAGTTAGGACAATAGAAAGTTGTAAAAGTTAAAATGCTTCTATAATTCTACTTTAAAATGGAAATATAAGACACTATTCTTAAGTTAAACTGGTTAAAAGAGTCAAATTATGTAGATGGGTTGCATATCTAACTACATGATATTCATTTATCATTTTGTTTAAAATGTAAATGTAACTTTCTTTTAAAAGGTACCTACACAAGGAGTAACAAGTAAAATAAATAAATTTGTTATGATCAAAGTTGAATATATCTCAACCTTTTGGTTTTAGATAGACAAGATAATTTCCTGTAAGAAAGGGTGTAATACAAAACCGTCTCTATTTTTCTCATGTTTCTGACTCATTATTTAATTTTCATTGTTTTATTGATATAACTTAAATAGAATTTGAATCTCCAGCTTTTGCATTCTTTTAATGAGGTCACAAAGAAACAGCACTATGTACTATTCTTTCTTGTAACTGTTGAACTTGGTTAGGCCAAGCTTGTATTTCTTGGATAATGCACAGATGCAATATAAATAATCAAAACTCACATAGTCCATACAAATTAAACAAAGTTTTCTGCCACACTATGAAGCAGTTGCTTTTTAAACCATTGGAAGGATAATTTTTGACATTAAAAAATGTTGGTAAATTTATACAGAGCAGGAGTGCTCAGTCATGTCTGATTATGTGTGACCCCATGAACTGCAGGCCACCAGGCTTCTCTCCCATGGAATATCCTAAGCAAGAATATTCCTGGAGTGGGTTGCCATTTCCTACTCCAGGAGATTTTCCTGACCCAGGGATCGAACCTGCATCTCCTTCACTGGCAGGTGGATTCTTTACCACTCGCCCACTTTGGAAGCCCTTTATAGTTTTTATAGTACTGAAGGGTATAGTTGAGAGAATTCATCCTTTATTAGAACACCATTTGACTTCTTCAAAACATCTTATGAATTCCCTTTTGGGTTTAAACTACTCCCAATACTCTTCTTATTGAAAGTTACCCTCCCTCTACTCTCCCCAAAATAAAAGAAAGCATAAGACAAAAGATTTATTTCTTCTAAAGAAGAGTAATCTTAAATTCACCATATACATTTAACTTATTTTTATTTTGCTGTGTATGACTATGTACAGGAAAATAATAAGCAAACCTAAGAATGTAAATGTATCTCCTGCTATTTAAGCCCTTTGCCATGTGGTTTTGCAGTTCCTTCTAATAAAGATTTTTTTTTTTCTCTCTCCAGAGCTATTAGATTGGCCTTAGCTGAGGGATGCTAATAGGCAAGAGGTGAGCAAAGCCTCCATATATTTCATGAAGTTGACTTGCCTTCTTACATTTCTGTTAACATTATGAGAATTTTCAATAATCAAACAAATTTATGTAGAATACATCATGAGAAATGCTGGGCTGAAAAAAGCACAAGTTGGAATCAAGGTTGCCAGGAGAAATACCAATAACCTCAGATATGCAGATGACACCACCCTTATGGCAGAAAGTGAAGAGGAACTCAAAAGCCTCTTGCTGAAAGTGAAAGAGGAGAGTGAAAAAGTTGGCTTAAAGCTCAACATTCAGAAAACGAAGATCATGGCGTCTGGTCCTATCACTTCATGGGAAATAGATGAGGAAACAGTGGAAACAGTGTCAGACTTTATTTTGGGGGGCTGCAAAATCACAGCAGATTGTGACTGCAGCCATGAAATTAAAAGACGCTTACTCCTTGGAAGGAAAGTTATGACCAACATAGACAGCATATTCAAAAGCAGAGACATTACTTGGTCAGCAAAGGTCTGTCTAGTCAAAGCTATGTTTTTTCCAGTGGTCATGTATGGATGTGAGAGTTGGACTGTAAGAAAGCTGAGCACCGAAGAACTGATGCTTCTGAACTGCATTGTTGGAGAAGACTCTTGAGAGTCCCTTGGACTGCGAGGAGATACAACCAGTCCATCCTAAAAGAGACAAGTCCTGGGTGTTCATTGGAAGGACTGATGCTCAAGCTGAAACTCCAATGCTTTTGCCACCTCATGCAAAGAGTTGACTCATTGGAAAAGACTCTGATGCTGGGAGGGATTGGGGGCAGGACGAGAAGGGATGACAGATGATGAGATGGCTGGATGGCATCACTGACTCAGTGGATATGTGTTTGGGTAAACTCTGGGAGTTGGTGATGGACAGGGAGGCCTGGTGTGCTGCAATTCATGGGCTCGGAAAAGTCGGACCCAACTGAGTGACTGAACTGAACTGAAGATACCATTTATAAATTTCAGAATTAGATAAATCTTGATCAACTACATACTGCTTACAAATAAACACATATGTCAAAAAAAAAAAACAATGAAAACTAAAATTCTAAAGTTCTTTTAAATTGGGGAAATAGAAAAGGTGATACTTTCAAGGAGAAGAGAGCAGGGGGCTGAAAATCATGGATAATATTCTGTGTCTTAATATGGAATTTTGCACATGGAGATTTATTATTTTTTATAAATATAATTTTTGATGTAAATTTTTTCTTGTGTAGGATTGTCTTCATAAAACTGCATAATAGTTTTTTTTAAAATTTTGTTTTCTCAATTACTTTTGAGAAAGTTGCATAGCTAATCATGGTAGAGCTAGGATTCAAACTTCTGTATGTCTCAGTTCAGTTGTCACTCATTCGTGTCTGACTCTTTGCAACTCCATGAACTGCAGCACACCAGGCCTCCCTGTCCATCACCAACTCCCAGTGTTTACCCAAACTCATGTCCACTGAGTCAGTGATACCGTCTAACCATCTTATCCTCTGTCATCCCCTTCTCCTCCTGCCTTCAATCTTTCCCAGCATCATGGTATTTTCAAATGAGTCAGCTCTACATCAGGTGGCCAAAACAGGAGTTTCAGCTCCAGCATCAGTCCTTCCAATGAACACCCAGGACCAATTTCCCTTAGGATGGGCTGGTTGGATCTCCTTGCAGTCCAAGGGACTCTCAAGAGTCTTCTCCAATATCACAGTTCAAAGCCATCAATTCTTCTGTGCTCAGCCATCTTAATAGTCCAACTCTCACATCCATACATGACTACTGGTAAAACCATAGCTTTGACTAGACAGACCTTAATTAACAAAGTAATGTCTCTGCTTTTTAATATGCCATCTAGGTTGGTCATAACTTTCCTTCCAAGGAGTAACAGTCTTTTAATTCATGGCTGTAATCACCATCTGCAGTGATTTTGGAGCACCAAAACTAAAGTTAGCCACTGATTCCCCATCTATTTGCCATGAAGTGATGGGACCAGATGTCATGATCTTAGATTTCTGAATGTTGAGCTTTAAGCGAACTTTTTCACTCTCTTCTTTCACTTTCATCAAGATGCTCTTTAGTTCTTCACTTTTTGCCATAAGGGTGGTGTCATCTGCATATCTGAGGTTATTGATATTTCTCCTGGCAATCTTGATTCCAGCTTGTGCTTCTTCCAGCCTAGCATTTCTCATGATGTACTCTGCATATAAGTTAAATAAGCAGGGTGACAATATACAGCCTTGATGTACCTTGATGTACTCCTTTTCCTATTTGGAACCAGTCTGTTGTTCCATGTCTAGTTCTAACTGTTGCTTCCTGACCTGCATACACGTTTCTTGAATGGCAGGTCAGGAGGTCTGGTATTCCTATCTCTTACAGAATTTTCCACAGTTTATTGTGATCCACACAGTCAAAGGCTTTGGCATAGTCAATAAAGCAGAAATAGATGTTTTTCTNACTGTTGCTTCCTGACCTGCATACACGTTTCTTGAATGGCAGGTCAGGAGGTCTGGTATTCCTATCTCTTACAGAATTTTCCACAGTTTATTGTGATCCACACAGTCAAAGGCGTTGGCATAGTCAATAAAGCAGAAATAGATGTTTTTCTGGAACTCTCTTGCTTTTTCAGTGATCTAGTGGATGTTGGCAATTTGATCTCTGGTTCCTTTGCCTTTTCTAAAACCAGCTTGAACATCTGGACGTTCATGATTCATGTATTCCTGAAGCCAGGCTTGGAGAATGTTGAGCATTACTTTACTAGCATGTGAGATGAGTGCAATTGTGTGGTAGTTTGAACATTCTTTGGCATTGCCTTTCTTGGGACTGGAATGAAAACTGACCTTTTCTAGTCCTGTGGCCACTGCTCAATTTTCCAAATTTTCTGACATATTGAATTCAGCACAGTATCATCTTTTAGGATTTGAAATAGCTCAACTGGAATTCCATCACTTCCACTAGCTTTTTTCATAGTGATACTTCCTAAGGCCCACTTGACTTCACATTCCAGGATGTCTGGCTCTAGGTGAGTGATCACACCATCGTGATTATCTGGGTTGTGAAGATCTATTTTGTATAGTTCTGTGTATTCTTGCCACCTCTTCTTAATATCTTCTTCTTCTGTTAGGTCCATACCATTTCTATCCTTTATTGAGCCCATTTTTGCATGAAATGGTCTCTTGGTATATTTAATTTTCTTGAGATCTCTGGTCTTTCCCATTCTTTTGTTTTCCTCTTTTTCTTTTCATTGATCACTGAAGAAGGCTTTCTTATCTCTCCTTTCTATACTTTGAAACTCTGCATTCAAATGGGTATACCTTTCCATTTCTCCTTTGCTTTTCACTTCTCTTCTTTTCACAGCTATTTGTAAGGCTTCCTCAGATAGCCATTTTGCTTTTTTGCATTTCTTTTTCTTTGGGATGGTCTTGATCCCTGTCTCCTGTACAATGTCATGGACCTCCATCCATAGTTCATTAGGCACTCTGTCTATCAGATCTAGTCCCTTAAGTCTATTTCTTAGTTCCACTGTGTAATGAAAAGGGATTTGATTTAGGTCATACTTGAATGGTGTAGTGGTTTTCCCCACTTTCTTCAATTTAAGTCTGAATTTGACAATAAGGAGTTAATGATCTGAAACATGGTCAGCTCCCAGTCTTGTTTTTGCTGACTCTATAGAGCTTCTCCATCTTTGGCTGCAAAAATATAATCAGTCTGATTTTGGTGTTGACCTTCTGGTGATGTCCATGTGTAGCGTCTTCTCTTGTGTTGTTGGAAGAGGATGTTTGCTATGACCAGTGCATTCTCTTGGCAGAAGTCTATTAGCCTTTGCCCTATTTCATTCTGTACTCCAAGGCTAGATTTGCCTGTTACTCGAGGTATCTCTTAATTTCCTACTTTTGCATTCCAGTCGCCTTTAATGAAAAGGACATCTTTTTATGCCTATTAATCAGAATTTATTGTGGTTAATTATTTTTATTATTTTTAGTTTAAAATCTTTAAGGGCAATTACATTGTCATATTCAATGTTTAGGCTTAAAGCACTGAACACAATGACTGGAAATTAATAGACACTAAATAAATGCATATTGAATTGAATTACAAAGGACAGTGGATCAGACAGAGAATTTGAGTACAATCCAAACCCATACTCAGGTGGCTCAATTGGTAAAGAATTGGCATGCAATGTAGGAGACCTGGGTTTGATCCCTGGATCAGGAAGATACCCTGGAGAAGGGAATGGCTGGCTACCCACTCCAGTATTCTTGCCTAGAAAATTCTGGAGACAGAGAAGCCTGGTGGGCTACAGTCCATGGGGTTGCAGAGAGCAGTACACAACTGCATGACTAACACTTTGTTTTTTCATACAAACTCAGATACATAAGCCTCCCTTACCGACACCATTAACCATGACATTGTGAAAAGGGAGAGAGTGCAGAATAGTGTTATTGGTATACAGGGTCTTACTTCTGCAACAGAAATGTGAAATCTAATGATAAGAGTATCTTTTCATGTGTGCTCTGCTGTGCTTAGACACTCAGTCATATCAGGACTCTTTGCAACCTCATGGACTGTAGCTGCCAGGCTCCTCTTGTCCATGGGGATTCTCCAGGCAAGAATACTGGAGTGGGTTGCCATGCCCTCCTCCAGGGGATCTTCCCAACACAGGGATCAAACCGAGGTCCCCCACATAGCAGGCAGATTCTTTACCATCTGAGTCACCAGAGAAGCCCAAGAATACTGAAGTGGGTAGCCTTTCACTTCTCCAGGTGATCTTCCTGACCCAGGAATCAAACCAGGGTCTTCTGCATTGCAGGAAGATTCCTTACCAGGTGAGCTATTTTTCCATAACAAGTGATCAGAAAATATTTGTGAGAAGGCAAAATTTAGAGTCAAGAAAAAGGCAGGATAAAGGCTGCATGTCCTATGTGTGCTCATTAAAAGTTATTACTTGCTTGATTGATCTGAAAGATGTTTCAGGGAATCTTGATCAAATTAGTTTCTAGTATAAGTTGCTGATACTGGACTTTGCCAGTTCATATGTTAACACAGAACATAATTCTATTGTTAATCTTATTCAGTAAATTTTGTTTCTGCATAGGGTAGATAGACCCCTTTGAAATGGCCACACATTGCTGTCATGCCAATTAAACGTCATTAGTGACTTCCTGGTTTTCAGCAGTGAGTAGTGACTAAATTCTATAATTCTTGATACATACCTCTTTATTTGGCAATTTTGGCAATTTATATTGTACTAGAAAGTCTGCATTACTATTTAAAAATTGTCTTCATGTATATGACAATTTCTCATGTGAAATATAGTAATGGGCATTTTATGAAAACCATGAAGGTTAGAAAAGCTATAGTTTTAAAATTGAGTGAAAGAGGATCAGGATTATATACAAAAATAATTTGCTGATTATAAAACTTGCTTAAGCTCCAAGGGAGGAAAGTTAATTGCCTTCCCTGAAGGTTTTAAAAAATGATACATTTAAATTTTTCCTGGATGTTTTATGTAGAGTCAAGCCTCAGAGGTAGGAAAATGAATGAAGTCTTTCTAGGTCTATGATTTTATGAGATTAAAATATATTTTTATACTAGAAGTACTCCTTTTTCAGAGTTAAACTCATTCTCTGCATTAAAATAAAGAAATCAGTTTTGTAGATTTGTTCTAAGAATTAAATAAAGTTGTACTTGTTACATACCTGGCAAAGTAACTGTCATATAATACAGACTCAGTGAATGTTGTCTATCATTACCCCTTTTCAAAAATATATATTAAATTCAACTCAGAAAATAATTTTAATTTATATCTAAACAATGATGGGCACTGCATTTTTTTTTTTAAATCCTTTTCCTCCCACTGATGTACGGCAGGTACCATAAAATTAGAAATATTCAACAAAATTTTGGTCAAGCCAGGGAGTTAATATAGTAAACTTTTTTAATACATTCTTCTCTGTCTTCCCTCATGGAAATTTCTAATTTTTATTTCTATGCTAATGACTATTGTTGTTGAGTCACTTAGTCATGTCACACTCTTTGCAACCCCTTGAACAACAGCATGCCAGCTTTCCTATTCTTCACTATCTCCCTGAATTTGCTCAAATTCAGGTCCATCGAGTTGGTGATGCCATCCAATTATCTCAACCTCTGTTGTCCCCTTCTCCTTTAGCCTTCAATCTTTCCCAGCATCAGGATCTTTTCCAATGAATCAGCTCCTCACATCATGGGGCCAAAGTATTGGAGCTTCAGCTTCAGAATCAGTCCTCCCAATGAATATTCAAGTTTGATCTCCTTGAAGATTGACTGTTTGATCTCCTTGAAGATTGACTGTTTGATCTCCTTTAGGATTGACTGTTTGATCTCCTTGCTGTCCAAGGGACTCTTAAAAAGTCTTCTTCAGCACCACAGTTTGAAAGCATCAATTCTTTGGTGCTCAACCTTTTTTTGGTCCAATCTCATATTTGTACATGACTATTGGAAAAACCATAGCTTTGACTATACACTTTTTGGTCAGTAAAGTGATGTATCTGCTTTTTAATACACTGTTTATGTTTGTCATTGCTTTTCTTCTAAGGAGTAAACGTCTTTAAAATATAAATTTATTTATTTTAATTGGAGGCTGATCACTTTAAAATATTGTACTGGTTTTGCCATACATCAACATGAGACACAGATGTATAGAACAGTCTTTTGGACTCTGTGGGAGAGGGAGAAGGTGAGATGATTTGGAGAATGGCATTGAAACATGTATAATATCATATATTAAGTGTATTTTAACTTAACAGATGCAGTCACTGTCTGCAGTGATGTTGGAGCCCAAGAAAATAAAGTCTGTCACTGTTTCCATCCTTTCCCCATCTATTTGCCACGAAGTGATGGGACTGGATGCAATGATCTTAGTTTTTCGAATGTTGAGTTTTAAGTCAGTTTTTCACTTTCCTCTTTCACCTTCATCAAGAGGCTCTTTAGTTCCTCTTTGCATTCTGCCATTAGGGTGGAATCATTTGCATTTCTGAGATTACTGGTATTTCTCCTGACAATCTTAATTCCATCCGTGCTTCATCCAGCCCAGCATTTTGCATTATGTACACTTCAGAGAAGTTAAATAAGCATGGTGACAATTTACAGCCTTGATGTAATTCTTTCCCAAGTGTAATTCTTTCCCAAGTTTGAACCAGTCCATTGTTCCATGTCCAGTTCTAACCGTTGTTTCTTGACTTGCATACAGGTTTCTCGCATACAGGAGACATGTAAAGTAGTGTGGTGTTTATAATGACTATAGAGGATTATTTTTTAATCCAACAACTGGAAGAAATTAAATTACAGTGCAAAAGTTGAAAAGAAATTTCTTTTTCCTATGGGAAATCATCAAAATTCATAATCATAATTCATAATATATTTAATTATAAACTTGTTTTATGATTTGTATAGTAGGGGATGGAGTAGTTAAAAGATTAATCAAGTTCATTTATTATGTTCTGAAAATTCTGAATAAAGAGTTGATATCTCTGCTTTGCAAGCCAACATTATATCCACCGCCATACAGTGAACACAGAATAAACATTGTTAAACAGAATATAGCAGGTTAAAATATGGACCCTTCCATCTGATAGTAAGATCTGTGCCAATATGATAAAATGTTGGTTTGGCAAATGCATGTGCACACACACACATATCACATATACATACACAAAATACATTTTGCATGCCTGTCCAAGAGTATTTATATGGCTATAGTCATGTTAAACGTGCATCACACACTTACACACATATTTG